>NW_012194881.1:2591684-2604792 GCF_000504015.1 Erythranthe guttata | reverse complement strand
TATGGCTGCGGCTATATGCAAGACTAATTCCACTTGTGCAAGACCAAATTAAAATTTTTAATGTATAAATACTATAATACCCTTATTTATTAAAAAAATAAAAAAATTCCAAAATGCAAGACCAAAAATTCAAAAACACAAAAAACCCTATCACAAGACCACAAAACCACAAGATCAACTATCATCTTCTCCATCTTCCAAAATCCACAAGACATTTCTCCTTCCTCCTCCAATTAACCCACAAAACCTAGAAATTCAAAATCATCAAAACTCAACAAATCTTACAAAGATGGCAAGTATGGAGTCAGAAGACATCAAAATAAAAGATTCTACGATGGAAGAACCCAAGAATGTATGCATTTATGGGTTTTTTTAGCTAGAATATCGATTTTCCAAATAAAATCCCGCGCAAACGAATTCGACATGTACAGGTCGAATTTTACAGCTAAAAATCGACAGTTAGATGTCGATTTTGAGGTATAAAATTCGACATTTGAATTTGTGCTATATATTCGACATGTCAATGTCGATTTTTACCTATGCAATTTGACGCTTAAGTGTCGATTTGTAGCATAGTTTTTCGACACCTTGATGTCGATTTTTGTTTGTTTCTCATTATTTGTATTTGGTCTTACATGAGAAAAAAAAAGTCAATTTAATTTATGGGCATACTTGTCATTCCATCTTAATAAAATAGAATCTTTTGAAATCTTTCTTTAATTTGGTCTTGCACAAATGGAATGAGTATTGCATATAGCCGCAGCCTTAAACTATTTATATGTTATTATTTAATTATGGGCCTTAAATATTAAATTGGGCTTTAGTTAATAGGTGAGGCCAGGAGATGAGGGTGCACTGCACCAGATGGACTAGGACGCATCAGATAATTGCTCGGCGGTGGCTTTTGGTCTGGCAGGCGTACGAGTAGTTACTGACGTTTGTTTGCTTTGCATAGATTAGCGTGAACCTCTTTTGCACCGGATAATCCTTTTTTATTTTGTCTTGCCTATAATTTCCACGTCAGCATTAAATTCATAACTATTTCATATTCTATCTCCAATAACTATATCTACATTTTAAATTCACACAATATTGAAGGAAACAAAAATGTAATAAATACGTTATTTAGTTTAGATTATATGAAATTGTATTAATTTTCTACATTAATTAATTATTTAGTTTCTAAAACATTTGATTTACCTGATTAAAATTCCTAAGCTTTGGTATTATACGTCATTTGTCGGTAAAACCTTTTATTTGATATAATTAACATGTAGTTTGAGCTTTGAAGGATGAAATATTATTTTACTTGTTTAGTCACACTTATTAAATTAATTTTGGTGGAGAGGTACGCTGTTAATTTAACATAATATTAGCATTTAATAGCGAATTTTTATAAAAATATAAACATTGACAATCGAACGTGTTACGAGCTCCCATAATTCGGTTAGTAGAACATCATAGTGGAATCTAAACGGCCCTAAACTAACAAGAATAGTAGAATTAGGGCCAAAAATGATTTTTTTCCAAATAATTATAATTTTTTTCAAACAAAAATAAAACTTTATTTTTGCAGAAGATTTGCAGCAGACAAATGTATCGAATTATGTGTTCATTATTATCCACATATAATTAATTACTGCAAATTTAAAGTGCCACTTGCAAAAACAGCACCCTACTAAAATAAGTGCAAGATAATGTTATATAGCTCAATTATAAAATATTTAATTATGTGACAACTATGAAGCCCTATTCATAAATAATTAAAGATTTTTACTGATTCGGACCAAAACCAGACCAAGAGACCCCAAACAGAAGGCCCATTAACAAAGGCCCAAACATGGTATAGATAGCCTGATTGGGGGAGGGCGGCCCAGAAAAAAAAGACCCGGCTCTTAAACCCGCACCCACCTCGAGTAAACGACAAAAGAGGAGAATGAGGTCCCGTGGGTACTAGCGTCGCGAGGGGACAAAGCGAGCACGGGAAGAAGGGTATAAATGCACTGACAGCGCCCCAGCGTAAATACTCTGACAGTGGTATTTAATGCCCGAATGACAAGATGCGACCGGAAAACCGAGAAAAGCCGGAGAGGGGCTGCCAAGCACATCTAGGCCTGGTCATGAGAGAGGCCATCATGATCCGGGCCGACCACTCTAAAGCAAGGAAAGTGCATCGCATGGCTGCTCGACCGGAATTTAAGGCCCTGGCCGGGGAAATGGGCCAAACGAACACTATAAAGGGATGTGTGTGCCCACCCAAAAGGCCAGGTTTTTTACATACTTTTCAAATACACATATCTAAAAGAGAACCTTCGAAGCTTCACGTAATTCGTTACTGACTTGACCGTCGGAGTGCTAACTCCGGCGTTTGTCCGGTTTCCTTTTTTGCAGGTCATACCTGCCTCTGCAAAGGAGACCAAGGGATCGTGTTTCTTTCGAACGGATCATTTACTAACAACTTAATTTAGTACTCCAAAATTAATTATGCAACCCCATCAACTTATAAATCGACTGCTTAAAATTGATTTTCGATAATATTATATTTGAAATTTTAATCAAAAATTATATTAACGAAAAAATTACAAAATAAACAATGAACTGTAATATTATAACATTTTATATTTATTGTATATTATTTAAATAAAAAATAATATATAAAAAATAAAAAAATGTACTTGTTTTATTTAAATAAAAAAAAAAATATTCTTAGCCTTGAAGAAAATAAAAAGTCTAGTTTTGTTTAGGCTTTACTTTGATGGGATAAGTGTACTGTCTTTTTTCCTTCCTGGGCTTTCTGGACAAATAAAAGAAAATGATTTTGAATTTGTTTGACGCCCAGCCCATATAGCAAGGACCAAAAAGCAAAAGTATTAATTGAAGGGTCCCTTTTGCAAAACAAAGTAGCTGACGGACCAACCATAAATAAATAAATAATCTAGTTGGAGGGAATGCACAAGAAGTCCGCGAGCGAGGTCAACGGTCAAACTTTGATGCATTGCATTAAATTCACCGATAAGGTTGGCCAGTATTTCAGGATCAAATATTCAAAGTGTTCATATCAATAATATTATTTTTAATTATTGGGCGACAAAATATTAGAAAAATATCTAATAAAAATTAAAAAAATACCCCCATATATATGGTGATCTCATATTTTAGAAAAAGACAATCCATGGATTTTAGGATTTTCTTTTTCGAGCCGGCAGAAAAAAGTCCACGGCCCTCGCGTGGTCTCGTGTAAAGTAGGCAACTAAAAATTAAAAACTTACCACACCGTAAATACCACAATTGTCCTTAGTGTTAGGTTTTAGTTCAAAATATCTTCCTTTTATATATAAGATTAATTAATACTAACTAGTATTTTTTCTGGTGCGATATGTACCTATAATATTTAAATATAAAAAAATATTAACTTTAATACATGACTATAATAATTAAAAATAAATATATTACACTGGTAAAGTAATTTTTTTGAAAAGATCAATAATCATAGAAATTTGATAATACAAACTCACTCGAAGAAAATATATAAACTTAATTATCATATTATGGAATTGATTGTTATATAAATGAACATTTAATAAAACTAGCAAAAATTAATAAAAAAAATCTACTTCCATATATATGGTGAAAAAAAATGTCTCGCAAGGAATAACTTAATAGCTGGAGCAAGTGAATTTGTTTTAGCTGGCCCAAGTCGGAATCACCAATCAATAGTGTGTCACCCATAGTATTAATAGCATCTATTTTCAATTTTACTAATCAATTAACTTAAAAACAGCTAATCACAAGGATAATTTAGTAATTTACTATATACCTCTACAAATAATTACCAAAAAAGAAAAAGGAAAATGTGATTGGATAATTCAGATCGACATTCCCAAGAAACTCATTTTTCCAGTTAAAAATAGCACTCACTCACTCCCACGCTCCCAATATAAAAAGCCTTTTTGCTCTGTTTTCCTCTGTTCAGGAGAACGAGAGAGAGTAGAGAGAGAGAGTGTAGAGAGAGAGAGAAGCAAAAATGTCAGGCGAAGAAGTATTCGTTGGGTCCATAGATCAAGGCACAACCAGCACCAGATTCATCATCTACGACCGCTCTGCCAAACCCGTCGGATCTCACCAAGTCGAATTCACTCAATTCTATCCTCAATCAGGGTAATTTTTTTTAATTTATTTTTTCCGAATAATTTTTAGGTTTTCCACTTCGCGATCACTTGTTTCTGTGTGTGATATAATATTCGATCTCGTTTTGTATTCATCCGTGTTCGTCTTAATCCGATCACCCACCCGTTTTGTTGATTTGGTTTGTGTGGGGCAGATGGGTGGAGCACGACCCGACGGAAATTCTCGAGAGTGTGAGGCTCTGTATTGCGAAGGCCGTTGATAAGGCCACCGCCGCCGGTCACAATGTCGACAGCGGGTTGAAAGCCATCGGTCTGACCAATCAGAGAGAGACAACTGTCATTTGGAGCAAATCCACCGGCTCCCCTCTTTACAACGCCATTGTTTGGATGGATGTACGCACCAGTCCTATTTGCAGGTATTCATTCATTCACCAGATCGATTTTTTTTTCATTACCGATATATGATTTGATTTGATTTGTTATTTGATTGATTAATTACCAACGAAATTGCAATTCAATGTATACTTCTCACTTTATTGATTATTATTCTTGATTTGATTTGGTATTTTATTTTCTAATGTAAGTTGATATTCTCTCCTCCTTTTCAAGAAAACTGGAGAAAGAGTTACCAGGGGGAAGAACACATTTCACCGAGGCATGTGGTTTGCCAATAAGCACTTATTTCAGTGCACTCAAAGTGCTGTGGCTGTTAGAAAATGTCGAAGCAGTGAAAAAAGCCGTTGAGAAAGGAGACGCACTCTTCGGCACAATCGACACGTGGCTGATCTGGAATCTGACAGGTGGCAAGGGGAAAGGCCTCCATGTCACTGACGTGTCCAATGCTTCTAGAACAATGCTGATGAACCTCAAGAACCTCGATTGGGACAAAACCATTCTCGAAACCCTAGGTATCCCCTCCGAAATCCTCCCCAAAATAGTGAGCAACTCGGAAGTCATCGGAACCATTGGAAAAGGGTGGCCGGTGACCGGAATCCCGATCTCCGGCTGCCTCGGCGACCAGCACGCCGCCATGGTGGGCCAGGCCTGCCGGAAGGGTGAAGCCAAGAGCACCACGGCACAGGTGCTTTCATACTTTTGAACACCGGTGAAGAAATTATCCAATCAAATCACGGGCTTTTGTCCACCCTGGCGTACAAGCTGGGCCCCAATGCTCCGACGAACTACGCTCTGGAGGGGTCGATCGCGATCGCCGGTGCGGCGGTGCAGTGGCTGAGGGACAGTCTCGGAATCATCAAAACCGCGGGGGAGATTGAGGAGCTGGCATTGCAGGTGGATTCTTCGGGTGGGGTCTACTTTGTGCCGGCTTTTAATGGGCTTTTTGCACCGTGGTGGAGGGATGATGCGCGTGGGGTTTGTATCGGAATTACGAGGTTTACGAACAAGTCCCATATTGCTAGGGCGGTGCTCGAGAGCATGTGTTTTCAGGTGAAGGATGTCTTGGATTCGATGAACAAGGATGCGGGGGAGAAGGGGGAGGCGAAGAATGACAAGGGGGAGTTTGTGCTTAGGGTTGATGGCGGTGCTACTGTCAATAACCTACTCATGCAAATTCAGGTCTCGATTTCTTTTTCTTTTGCTCGTACTAACACGAACATGATATCAAGATTGTGCATTGGCTTATCTGCTATGTTACTAGAATGATCGTAACTCATAAAGAAGTATATTAAATTTATATTTGGATTGGCAGGCGGACTTGTTAGGTAGCCCGGTGGTGAGACCAGCTGATATAGAGACAACTGCGCTGGGAGCAGCGTATGCCGCCGGATTAGCTGTCGGAGTTTGGACGGAAAACGAGATATTTTCTTCGGTGGAGAAGCAGGAAAAGCCCACCGTATTCCGACCAGTACTCGGTGAAGAAGTGAGGAAGAAGAAGGTTGAGTCATGGTGCAAGGCTGTTTCCAGAACTTTTGACTTGGCTGATCTCTCTCTGTAATTATATTTTATATATATATGTATGCACTCTTTTATAGCTACACTTCCAGTTTTCCACTGCTTTTGCTTATTTGCTTAAATTAATAAACTTTTTTTTTTTTGCTTTGTTTAAACTGATGCATCTGCTGTAATAACATTGTTTTGTAATAACAGCAAGAATGTCTTTTCCTGTTTTGAGTTGATTATTCACTTCTTGATCCATTTTACTACAATAAGCCCTGTGACGATGTGCTCGGGTTTTTGCGTTGAGGTCTCGATGATTATGGTGTAATCCCATAAGCTTGATTTCCGATCGGAGGAGTTTATGGTAGAAATTGGTTCCCGAAATAATATCCGATACGAGTTTGAGCCTACAACTATAAAACCAGATGGTATACAAGTTTGAGATTATAAAGCCCGATTGTATTTGAATTTGAGCGAACTAAAGCTCGGCTCACATGGCACGATTGTTTTCCCTGGAAGTTATTAATATTTTTTTTAATAAAACTGAAGGATAAACAATTGCAAAAGAAATCAAGAAAACATTAATGAATTTAAATTCAAATTGAGGGTTGTATTGTATGTATTTATGATCATTTGCATGAGCCGTAGCATATAGGTAACTGAACTCTGATTTCTGCAAAATTTTATATCTCCGCAGAAGATAATATTAAATGAAGATGCATCAACTATTGCTGAAATTTCAAACTCTATAACTTCAATGAAGATGCATATTTAATAGGATTGATTCATATACAGTTAAACGTCTATAAATAAATACAGTCGACACTAGTAAAATTCTATTAATTTAGCGAAATATTAAATTATTGTACTAATAATTTAATACGTTTTTATCGAGATGAGACCAAAATAAATTATTAATTAAGCGCATTATTAATTTATCGAGATTCTACTCTAGTAAAAAAAAGTCATGATGAATTGCCGAAATGAAATAAAATTTCCGCCTAATAGAAAAAAAGTGACAATAATAGTGTCGTCCACACACAGAAAAAAAATTAAAAAAAATATCATAAAATAAAATAAAAATTGAAATGATTGAGTGTTCCCTTGGCATCTCCCAAGATTTTCAAAGAGTTGTAATTTCTTCAATATATGACGTCATCATATGATTTACTTTTGACTACAAGAAAATTAGGATGTAGAATTTTTTATTGAAGAACTTAATTATGACGTCAATTTAAGGACTTAAATATCAATTCGGTTATGGTTTCAGAAGTATGTCAACATTCTTGAAATTTAAGAAAAAAAAAAAAAAAAACCATCACTTATGAAAAATGGGTAAGCATAGTAAATTCACGTGTTACAAAAAAATATGAACCAAATTTAAAATGAACAATGCTTATGCTTGTACTATTATAATTTTTTTTCTCCGCAAATTGCATCTCGATGAAATGATTAATTTGATCAAAGAATTTTAATTTCGTAACAATAAATTCACGTTTGGAAATACATATTTCAAATAGTTCGATTTTATTTAAAGTCGTTTCAAATTATTCTTTCGAAATGTAAACCCTTATTGGCAATGTGACACCATTGACTATTAGACAAAACCCTAGCCACTTGATGAGAAAACTCAAATTGCACCAAATTGGCTTACTCACTTTTGTTATGATTTGATGACCATTGTTTTGATTTGCTAAATTTGGAATGGGGCACAATAAAAATGTTCTAGGGTTCAATGATGCGTAATTATATTGAAGATTTTTGTCAAGGGTCCCCTATAGATTCCATATGTGACTCATGGAGTTGTGTAAGAACTTTGTTATTTATATGATAACAATATTTGAAAAATGATTTAATTCGTGTTTGTTTAGTTAACGACGTCCCAATTCGAATGATACGAATGAGGGTTCGAATTTGTACGAGGCAAATTTATATTGATCAAATATTGTGTGAGTTTGTTCTGAGCGTTACTACGTTGGCTCTCTCTTAATTAAAACCATGTCGAGCCATAATAAAAAATTATGTTGGCTGCACTTTAAAACTAGGGTAGATTGAGGCCACCCCTGAGTTATGGTCAAATTACGAAAATTCTTCTCCTATTTGGGTAATTACAGCGACCCCCTCAACTATGTTTTATCTTACGAAAAGGGATGTTATTCGGTAAAACCGAACCGAAATTTCGGTACGCCAACATTTCATACCGTTTACCGAACTAAATATATTATTTGCTTCGATAAATAACCGAATTACATAATTTTTATGTAAAAATATTTAAAAGGAGGGATAGCTGTAATTACCCAAACAAGAGGGATTTTTCGTAATTTGACCATATCTCAGAGAAGTAACTGTAATCTTATATCTTATATATACAAGAAAGAAACGCTGGACAACCCTAAAAAACTCTAATGATATTTATGTAATTCTTTATTTTTAATATTTTTTTCTCTACTAATTTTTAACTATAATTTTTAACAATTATCAAAAATTGAAACTAAACCGTGAAGAATCCTACCATAATGGTACTTCTATAATTATTTATTTTTAATATTTTTTCTCTACTAATTTTCTAACTATAATTTTCCACAATTATCAATCTCCTATTCTTCATCAATATATCTCAAATCTTAAGAGATAAAGATAGAAATTTGATTTGTTAAATCTATTTGGATCATAAATCTTAATACGTAAGATTTTAAAAAAACTAATCTTAGATAAAATATGAATAATACTACATTATTAAATTTTACTATTTTAGTATACTATATTTTCTTATTATGTATTAAATTATTCTTCACACACACAAACTTCATATACATACGTGTATGTATATATATATATATATATATATATATATATATATATATATATATATATATGAGTAAAATGCAAAAAGTACCCCAGTGTAATCTGTAAATAGCAAAAACCCCCCTATGAAATTATTTGAGTGTTTTCTTGATATAAAAAGACACAAATACCCCTAGGATTTTGAAATTAATAAATTCTTATATTTTATAAATATTTTAATTATTTTATTTTTGTTATATCTTAATTGTTTACTATTTTTTTAATAATATTTTAATTTCTAAACAATCAAATTAAAAAGAAAAAATATATATACATATAATATATATACATAAAAATACATTTTGAGGGACAATTTCGTCATTTCACGTCTAAAAATATGCATAGGGGGGTTTTTGCTATTTAAATAATTTCACAATGAGATTTTTGCTAGTTTATTTATCACAGGGGAGTTTTTGCTATTTAGAGATTACACATGGATACTTTTTGCAATTTACTCTCTCTATATATATATATAGACACACACTACAATTATTTATGTAGATTGAATGGAAGAAGGTGCTACACAAAATTATTGGTGGGAAAGAGAGAAAAAATGGGAGGAAGAAACAAATGAGTGAAATGAAAGGTCACAAAAACAAACAAAAAAATTAAAAAAATTAAAACTGAAAAAGGCAAAAAGAAAAACATAAAAGCCAAGAAAAATGTAACTGAAACAAAAGCAAAGCCAGCCTGCTACGTCCTTTTTTTTTTTCCTGATGTCCCAACTCAATTTCCCTCACGCAAACAAATTTATTTATTTATTTAATTCAATTAAATAAAAAATAAAAATCTAAACAAAATTCGATAAAATAAAAAACGACGTCGTTTATTGACTAGTTTATATTCCTAAATGAATAAATAATTTATAAAACTGCACGCAAATTTAGGAGGGGTGGGGATTTCTGATTGGGGGGAAACGATTTACACTTTTTTTTTTCCCTACTGGAGTAAAAGAAATTAAAAAAATAAAAATAAATAAAAGGGTAAATTACAAACACCCCCCTGAGTATGGTAAATTTATTAAAAAAACCCTCTAATTTGGATAATTACATCTACCCTCAACTATGATTTTTCATACATATCCACCCTTATGGTGTCAAATTCAACATAATCATCTAGATTTCGTGGAATGTGCTCTAGTTTGTACTCGTTTTGTGTAAAAATTTTGGTGCACCACAATCTGATATATACAAGCTAAAAAACACATATTATGATCATCCTACTTCAAAATGTAGAGTTCGAATGGGATAAAAAGGGTATAAAAGTGATAATATTCCATATAATCTCGAAGATTTCACTAAATTTGAAACCGCAAGGGTGGACGTGTAAGAAGATTTATAGTTGAGGGGTGGTTGCAATTACCCAAACAAAAGGGAGAGTTTTTGTAATTTAACCATACTTTAGGTGTGGTTGTAATTTACCCTAAATAAAAAATACAAAAGAAAAAAAAAGAGAAAAAAAAAAAAAGGAAAAGAAACAGTTGTGAGTAGTGACGGGGGCCATTGATGAAACTCTGTAAGAAGTCTACTCCTCGTTTCCCGTTTCAATGCCCCTCATATGACTCATCATTCATCCTCACTCTTTTTTTTTTTTCTTTTTTTTTTTTTTTTAATTTTATTTCTTACATTTATTTCTCACATTATATTCAAATTTCAAAACTTATTTTTCCATTCTATTTTGCTATTTCCAATTCTTTTGGGACCATTTTGTGTTTGAGCAAATTACAAGAAACCCCTTCAGGTAAGATTTAATTACAAGAAACCCCTTCAGATAAAATCATCTCCATGTTTGTATAATTATGGAAAAATACCCTCTAATTTCAGTTTGACGGTGTATTCTAACGGAACTTGTGTTTTCTCTATTTTATCCTTTAAGTAATCTGAACTAAACCAAAAATTTTACAACGGAACTCCTTATGAGTGTTTGAGTATTACAATTAACCCCTGAAACAGTAACAATAAGAACTATGATTATAGTTGTGAGAGGGGAAGAAGATGAGCATAGTTTGTAGTTTTTTCTTAATGAATTATTTATATTCAATATATATCTATTGCAAATCAATTTCATTGTATAAGAAATTATAAAAATGTAAACGATAAAAATTACAAACAAATATAAATTATTAATGATACAATATATGTTTAATTCTTTATATATATATATATATATATCTTTTAGTTTTAATAATTATGAAATGAAGAATACATATAATATATAAAACTAAAAACAACTATGTTACAAAATTTCGTAAAATATTGATTTTTTTTTAAAAGACATTACAATTTACATTCTAAGTAAATAATATGCTTACAATGACAAACCACGGGCATAATTTGTTTTGTAAATAGTAGTATTCGAAGAATATTCCATGTAATAAAAAACACCATCAAGAGTAACACCGCCAACATATTTCATGGGGCTTTTCGTAATTACACAAATGTATTTGATAGAGGCTTTAGCCAAAAACAAGAGTGGAGATAGTAAAAAACACTGCATTAAACCGAAACTATTCTCCTCCCACAGCATCTGACATTTTTTCACAATCTCCTCATCCATAAATACCACGTCATAATTTATTTTTATTTTATTTTACCAAGAAAATCAAAAAATATTAAAAAAATTAATAATAATAAAAAAAAAAAACAGCATAAAAGCAAACCCCATTTTATGGCTTTCTTCCCGCTTCCATTCTTTCTTGATAACTTTTCACAGAGCAATCAAATCAATCTCCCATGGCTTCTTCTTCTTCCAACAACAACCCTAACCCTAACCCACCCGCATTCCAAAACGGGTTCGACCCGAATTTCATACCCAACACCACCTTCGTTCAAGCCGACCCGTCAACTTTCCGCAGCGTCGTTCAACGCCTCACCGGAGCTGACCCAGCTAAGATCTCCGCCGCCAAACCAAACTCCGGCGAGATGGGTCCCCGCAGACCCGCCTTCAAGCTCCACGAGCGAAGGCCTACAGCCAGAAAGCTGGAGATCAAGCTCGGCGGCGGCGGCGGCGCCGCCGCCGCCGCGCTGCATTCTCCCTCGTGTTCGTCTTCTGCTCCAAGAAACTACCAGAGGAGCTACGGCGGAGAGAGCATGGTTATGGTTTCGCCAGTTTCGCCGTTGGAGTACCTGGCGGCGGCGGCGGCGCGTGGGAGCCCCGGAACTCCGAGATCGCCGGTGGAGGAAGAAGAGAGAGCGATTGCTGATAAGGGTTTCTATTTGCACCCGAGCCCGTTAAGCACTCCGAGAGGATCCGACCCGCCTGAGCTCTTGCCCCTGTTTCCACTTCATTCACCAAGAGATAACTTTAGATCATCATCTTAATTAATTAATTAATTAATTAATTAATTAATTAATTATATTCTTCTACTTATTTATTATTTATTAGTAGTATATGTGATTATTTATTTTTCTTGGATTAATTATGGAGGGAGTAATTAGTACATCATTATGTTATATGTGGGTGAAATATTCTTAGTCTTTAAATGTATTAGAAATTTAGAAATTATTTTAAAATACTAGTAATCTTCTATCTTGCAAGTATTAATTGATCCTTTTGTATTAGTAGTTTAATGTGAATTTTAAGTGCTACTTAATTATTTTAATTAATGTGTATTTTATACGAGAGTGTTTACACAATCTACATATATGGCTGGCTGTAGTTTCTTTTATTGATTTTTTTTTTTTAAAATAATACAAACTCAAGTTACCACTAACAAGACGAGCTTAACAAGCTTTAATTTGAGGGGCTAATTTTATTTTATTTTATTTTTTTCCGAAGGGGCTAATATTATTTATATTAATTAGTTTAATATTTGTACATTTAAATATCTAAGGCTGAAAACTCATTTGGTTTGTTTACTTCCATTTTAGGAGTGATTCACACATGCAATTTAAAAGGTTAGTTTTTATTTAATTTAATTTTTTTTGTTATCAAGTTATGTCAATTGATTTTCTTTATTATGTACATACTGCAGCATTTTCTGTTTTTATTTGATTGAAACTTCAAACTAGTTTAACCTAATATTAGGTTGGAAACTTGTCTTTTTCAAATTTCAAACTGCCAAAATAGATGCTTGAAATATATATATATATATATATATATATATATATATATATATATATATATATATATATATATATATATATATATATATATATATATATATATATATATATATATATATATATATATATATATATATATATATATATATATAAATATATATATATATATATATATAA
>NW_012194881.1:2576050-2591584 GCF_000504015.1 Erythranthe guttata | reverse complement strand
TATATATATATATATAAATGTATAATAAGTTTTTTCTTCTTAACACTTTTAATAAACGACCTCATATAAGAAAACATATATCTTACTAATTATATAATTATTTAGTGGAGAATTAGTATATATAATTAAATATTATTCAAAATAACTCGAAACTTTTTGATGGTATGCTATCGTGCCAAAATATATGTCGTTATGGACTATGAAAATGTATTAAAAAAAAAAAGGAAGTAAAAATATGATGGTTCTAGGGTAAAAAAGAACATATAAAGTGACTAAAATACCCCTCTAATTAATTGATTCACTGATAATCATTTGTAACTAATTAAGATTAATAAGCACAAAATTGAGAAAAATGCAATTAATTGGCCATTGAAAACCAAAAGTATCAAATTAGTTGAAAATAAAACTCCCAAATGACAAATAATTTGGAACGAGGCAACATAATATATATATGTAACGTTTCTCCGTAGCTTCAAATTAACAAAAGCGATTGTGATTAAATCTTCATCAACTAATATCATAATTTTGCATTTATTGTAGTTAAACATTAAAAAATAGTAAAATTACGAGTGAATAAATTGTTCCATCAGAATTCACAGGTGAATGAGAAAAGCAGCAGTCTGGCATTCACATGAGAAATTAATACTTTCTTTTTCTTTTTTTTTTTTTGAGATAGAGAAATTAAATATTTTCAAGCAAGTGCAAAATGAGTAAATGCTCTCTTTGTCAGATCAACGGCTAGGATTCATCCTGCTTTGTTAATTAATGAGTCCGTTTTTCGTAATTATTATGGTCACTCCACTTTTCATTGGGGGATCAGAATTTTTAAATTTCAAAATAATTTGAAAAAAAAATTCCGGCCAAATTCAATTCCAGCAATAAATAATTTGCTACGGGATAAGATTTATTTAATTTTTCAAACTTCTAAAAGGTTGGAAATTAACACTGTAAAATGAAATTAATTCCAGCAATAAACTATAATTTTGCTTAGTAAACGTGTTTCACTTATGATTGCAACTTTCAACTTTTCACAGCTATGGTCTTACTTCGTGTCGTCGTACGACGTAAGGCGCGAATGGCATTTTCTCCTTGTTAGGATTTCATATGCTTCTTTAACTAGACTCGGCTTCTAGTTTTGGGTTGTCCTTCTTTATCTTTTACGTGCAATTCACTTTTCCTGTACGAACAATTAACGAGAAGAAGTAAAGCTTAGACAAAATCCAGAGGTCAAATTCATTTCCTTTATTTACTCATGAAATCAAATACTAAAGGGAAAAAAGTACTGTTCAACATAATATTTATTTCATACTACAGAAAAAAAAGAATATGCATTTCTGATGAATCTTTCATCAAGTTAGGTAAAGCTGGAAAGCTTCAAAAAGGACTAAAATCCGAACTTCAAAAGGCGAAAAAACAATCAAGGAATCGGTGAACAAAAATCTTTCTACCGAGCAAACTCTCTGTCATGCATGCAATTTCATCGATTATGAGGATTGCGTATAGTTGAGAGCATATGAGGTGGCATAGACTTCATTCTTGAACATTTTTATGCCCTTTTTGAAATATCTTCATGAATGAGAAGGATAGAAGATGCTCTCTCTGTCTCTCTCTTCAACGTACTGAAGCACAGATTGATTGTTGTTGACTGTACAGTCCGTTCACGCCGTTTGTGAATTGCTGCTTGTTTCTTCTCCGTTTCGTGACGAGCACAAATCCTTCCCCATCTCGATTCTTGTTTTTATTTGAATCCACCGTTTTCTGGCTATTGGTCTCGGAATTTGACGCTGTCTTCTCATCATTCCCGTAAAAAATCTTGATTATTGCACTGTCGTTTGCAATTGCTTCGGCGGAATTGCTCGAAGATTCATACTTCTTTTCATTAACCGGCACTGCATTTGGGGAATCCGAAGTATTCTGCACCGATTTCACTATGAAACTCAGTAGTATTTGCCTCGCCAGCTCGGCTTTCTCTGCATCGGTACTGGTGGTTCTCTTGGATCTCTCCCCTCGAACATCACTCGTAATTTTCCTATTACGTTTCTCACCTCCAGAACTAATAGGAACCACAGAATCAGAATCTGTAGAAGAATCAGATTCATTAGCAGGTTTTGAATCTTCGGTAACCGCATTCACTTGCCATGCTTTTCTCGGAACATATTCTGGTGCATGAGGATTCATCGTTTTTGGAGAGACAAAACCATTTCCATTTCTTTCCGAAACGGGAATTTGGTAATTCAGGAAGGCAGGTCTCATTCGGAAAGTATGGCTCGTTCGATAATACATAGGCGATCTAGGACCACAAGGGACTCGTGCAGTAACCGATGGGAATTGAACAGGTTCGGTTAGTGTGCCTTGGCTGGCTATCACATCATACACAACTGCAACTGGACTGAATGGCTGTGCAGCGGCTGAGAGTTTGCTTCCGTTTGTTTCTAGAAGCTTCTCTTCGTTACTCGAATTTGAAATTTCCGATTGAGAACGAGGCAACTCAGATCCAGTGTCGTGAATATCACCTTCACTGTCTCCATTTGCAACATTGTCTTGCTGAGTTGTCGTTTTGGGACTATTGCATATCGGGTTATCATCTTTTTCGTCACTTAATTCTTCGGCTTTCTCCAGTAAGGGCTTGAGAACCGTACCAGGTGCAGCCACTGCTACTTCTTTGTACGACAGTGACTTGGAAGCTAATGCATTGAGAGAAACTTTGGACACTGTAATCTTCGCAGGCACTTTTGTTGAATCGTCGGTGTTAGCTAAGCTTAGAGTACCAGGTTGTTTCACGAGAGTCACTTCGGCAGACACCGTCTTTGATGCGGGCTTATGTTGTTGTCCCTGAGAAACAGCCTCCTTTCTGTAACCGCTGTCCTTATAGTGCGAGTACGTGGCGTTTATATTTAATTTGGCAAGATTTGGACGCTTTCTGTTGGACTTTCTAGAAGCTCCATTTCCTGACCGCCCTTTAGAAGTTGCTTCTTGCCACCCTTCTTCTGACTTTACTTCTTGGATGATTTCTTCGGAAATTGGACTCTTATATCGGGCTTCAGTCTCCTTGGATACTTCTCGAAAGGATTTAGTATCTACTTTATCCTCTTTGCTGCTAGTTTCCTCCACTGTAGCACTGATTTCTGTACCTCCAGTGTTAATGGTATTCCCACTCTTTTCTTCGGGCAGTTCTGCAGGGGATTTATCACCAACTGGAGAAACCTAAGAGATCATAAGGCAAACGGAGGTTAATTCGTCGAATAGAATAGAACAGTCTTTCTCTGTCCGACGAACAAGTGAAGAACTAATAAAATGAACACACCTTTTTTTTTGGTCAGGTTGAGTGAAACATGGGCTCAGTTAGAATGAAGATTAATTAAGAGCAAACATGACGACAAAGATACACAGAGCCATTCATTCATTTAAAATGTTCTCCTATAATATAAATTCCAGGGGTATAAATGGGGTGGACCTAAAAATGGTATATGATAGTGTAAATTTAGAAACCCGGACTTTTTTTTTTGGTAAACACGGAAAAACAATACCTTTGAACGGCGCTTCCTCTGAGCGTCTGCAGCCTTCGACTCCTGATCTGGACTTATAAAATCGAGGAGATCTGACACACTGAATAACAAGTTTAAGAGTCAATGGTTTGTCAGTGTATGAAAAAGAAGGTTAAAAAACTAAAGTAATATGGAAGTACCATATCAATACCTCAGGTGACCTTTGCTGGCAATGGTTGCATCTGGTCTCGGAGTTCCGTTACGTGCTGCTTCTTGTTGTTCTAAGGCTTTCGACTCAAAATATTCAAGCCATGCAGCAGCATCCTGGAGGTACACGGTTTATTAAAGACCTTACTTATATAATCTCTTAAAAACAGTTGTCGTGTGATATGCATCTGATAAGTTGCAGATACTAAAGTATATCTCATATTTGAAGGTGATTATTTCCTTCTCTTTTAAAAAGAGGGAAAATGGATGTCATATGAAACTAAAAAAACTCCTATGTCAAATTACTAGAAAAAACAGTATTCATGTATGAATTTAAATTGTGTGAACCTGAGTACGAAGATCCTCTGCTCCCAGTTTAGCCTGAAGAATTTGCAATGTAGTTTGTTCATGTTGTACGCTGAGGGTATACGCTTCCATCAATGAAAGAGCTATAGCGATGGCGTGGTAGCTAGCAGCAGTCTGTGGGGCCCAGCAAAATTTCACATTATGAATATTCAGAAACATATGCATGTAAATAGCTCTTTGTTTCACAAGACATGATCGTGTATGTTAGAAAACATCATGTTTTATTTAGAGATATCGAAAGGATTGAAACAAACCTGTATGTGGTCTGCTCCTAATAGCCTTTGGTTGCACTTAAGAGCTTCGTGCAGATATCTGAGAGCAACATGAACATTTCCCATGCCCTCTTCCATCATAGCTACATTTATGTACGTAGCTGCTGTGTTCGGGTGAGAAAGCCCACATGTGAAATAAAGAAGGTACAAGGCACGGTTGACATACCTGCCCAAGGTCATGAAAATTATGTGAGATTCAGATCATAAGCAATAAACAAGAAGAGAGAGAAAATCTTCTATAATACAGAGGAGAGAGACTATATCCAAAAGCGGTCTCGTGAATAACAAGATTGATTGCGAAAATCTATATTATTCAAAAGGAATGTATATAAAAGCAGAAAAAACGAGATCATACGAAGTAAGATATATTCAGGAAGAAAATACTGCTCTATCACGAAATTCTAAACGACTTTCAGTTTTGAAACTGAATTTAGAACGTGTTTTTGTATATAATTATGAATAAAAAGGAAAACACAGTTGCAGATCAAATGAAAAGGACTTTCGTAAATCAAAGAATAATATGCAACTCACTTGAGAGCTAATTCAATATGCTGAAGACGGTAGTAGAACACCGAAAGATCCCCGTAGCTCTTCATTGTATCTGGATGGTCAAGGCCCAGCTCCCTCTCATTGATATCTAATGCCTTCTGCTGATATATAGTCGCCTGCATTAAGAATGTTTCAGAGCAATGAATTCGGCAAGTCACGAAATGATGCAATGAAGTACACACACACACACACACAATGCTGACTTCAATATACCTTGACACCTGCTTTCTAATCAATCAAAAACATTGCATGACTTATAAAGGCTGCAATACTCTTAATAAGGCCTGCTCTGTGACATTCCAGAAAAAAATATCTTCAAGTTACCTGATTAAAGTCTCCAGTGTGATACAGAACAACAGCAAGAAGACTGTAAGCACTTGCAGTTGTGCGATGATAAGGACCACAAACAGCTATCATCTTCGCCAGAGCCTTCAGTTTCAAGTTAAACTTAATTACAACACTGGTCCATGAAAACGGTAAGTAAACGAACAGTGTTGAACATTATAATTATGTTACCTTTGTCCCATAATTGACAGCATCTTCTAACTTCCCTTTGTCAAGTGCAATCTTGGATGACTCTAGTAGAGTTCGACCATCCGCAGAAGAGCACCCCACATGCTGTAAATTATAAAATAAAAGGAGATGTTACTCAGAAGCCATCATTTCCATATATAATCTCAATTCCTTTTTTTTTTATGATTTTTTTCCATACCTTGCAAATTGGCACTATGCTGATGATATCAGACTTCGTAAAAGGAGTGGAGCTTTCCATATCATAGTCCTTAGGGACTATCTCTAATCCAACCTAAAAAGGAGAAACTTAATAAATACTTTCAAATCACAAGGATTTTCAAGAAATTGGTTTAAGCAGTACCTTGTGACAAAGTCCCCTGAGAATTGATAACTTTCGTAAGTGTTGGGACTCGTCTTTCAGTTTCCAACCAAATCTTTTCTCCAAAAAGGCCCGCAACCAGTGCAATTTGAGAATTTGATCGGTTGGGTCATTGCTTTTGACATTGCAAGACCCGAGCAAGAAATTTAATGTTGTGGCTATAGCAGTAGCCATGTTATCCATGCTCCCAACAGAAGCAATAACAGCTCGAAGGATATGCTTAAAAGCTCGTGTAACCATTTCATGAATACAAAGAGACTGTATATGAGGAAGCTTATCCGCAAGTTCAACCTGGTTCATACAATTTAATTAATTTTCAACTTCAAAACAGAAATGGGAAATTCAGAGGAATGCATGCTCGCACAGAGAAAGAGAATCAGAGAATATTAACCCACCACACGGCCTAATGAACACATCTTTAACCCTCTAAGATGCATGAAGTCAGTCAGCGTACGACCATCAACTGGAGAAAGTTCAAGTGAAGCAAAGTCTGTGACCTGAAAAAGAAAACATAGAAGTTTAGAGCGCAAAAGTACTGTTTTACTCGATAGTTCAAAACAGTTTTAGCTAATAGTAAATTATACCAGCTTAGGTAAAGCAACATCATTGTAATACTCGTGTGCCATCTTGACCAGTTCGTCCGCCGACTGCACATTGAGTCGGTGAATAGTAAGTATATATGCTACTGAATTATATGTGAAAATGAAAATATCCCGAATAGAAGTGCTTTCAGAATTAGGTTAAACAAAGTAAAACTAAAAGTACTTGTTGAATCTACTTTCGATGTGATCAAAACCACAACAGCGTATTAGTCCAGGCCCTCCAACATGGTAATAATAAAGTTTCTTGATATACTGAAAGAAGACATTACCTTTGTATGAAGGCCAATCCCAGTTTCTTTTAAGCGTAAGAAGGCGTCACCAGGAACATATTTCAGCAACTCACTGTTAGACTCGTAGATATTTATCTCCGCCATGTTGTTTTCCATGTTTAGGCACTCCTCTTCTTTCTCACTGGCACTCGCTAATTTGTTTTCCCTTTTCTTTAGCAGTTTAAATTGTTTGCCAAGTCCTTTAACCACAGGCTCAACCTTATTATCATCTTTACGACTACCAGAATTATTATCTGCTGGTGTTTCCTGCTTCTGAAGATGCTGTACCCAACAAGAACCGAGTTCCCATCTGAAACAACTTTCTGCTATAGCTGGACTACTATCAAGAATTGTCAGACTATCTTTTATTACTTTCTGGACCAGATCCTTCGTATCAGTTTGGCCTCTGACCGATGATTCAGCACTTGGCTCATGAAGCAGCACTCGTAAACTGTAAAAAATCCCTGATTAGTTCATTTCACATATGACTGGTTCACCGACAGAAATATTTTTCAAATTTTAGATCTCATAATTAGCACTCCGACCATATAATGTAATATATCATTGAATAAAACGCCTGCTTAGGTATTGCTCTTTGCTTTAAATTATCTTTTTTCAACAGAAACTACAAAATAGGTATAATGTAATAACACAAACGGGTCATTCATTAGCCACATAAAGATTCTACTATAGCAACCTAACATCTACCGGTGTCAGAAATGCAAACAATTAAGGAATAAAAAGTAACCCCCTTTACATCAATCTATTGTGATTTTTCGACAACATACGTTTAATATCAGCATTGGCGATAAGCAAAGGTAATTTTTTAAAACCTGTTAATATTAAGTGCATTGGCCCCCCCGTCTGGTTGGTCATCAATATCAATATCTTGTAGAAGGCTCCTTCCCTTTTTTACATCTCCAACAACCTTCACTGTTGCAGTGTAGCCACAGTGTCTTACAACTACAACTCCCAAAGAAGAAGTATCCTGCAAATGGTGGCAGACTGTTTCAATCTCACAGATAACAAAGCCACTCTAGCTAAAAAAGAGGGATTAATTACTGCAGATTGACTTAAATTGCAGCATTTGTGGTCCAATAATATCTAGATTTAGAAGGGATAGCACCTAACATGCTAAGCTAACACCGGATTCCTCATTTGTAAGATTTAAAAAAAAAAAAAAACTCCAGATATACTGGACCGTAATATTTTAGGTTTTTTCACGCATAACTCGGCCTGCCTTGTTTAGTTTTTGGTACCGTGATATGATAACACATCCAAGAATAACTTCTGGATAAACGTAGGATCATGCTTTAAAATGTATGACATTGAAATATACCTTTCTTCATGTACAACCAAGTTGTAGCTTCAAAGAACTCATTGCAAACGAGCAGGAATTAATAGCTAAAATTTGTGCAGTGAAAAAAGCTACTCACATGTACAATTACACTTTCATCAGCTGTTACTCCTTTAAGCAGATTTCTCTGAGAAACTTCCTTGGCAGATTCATTCAAGCCTTTACTGCCAATAATCTTCAGTTCCCTTTTCAAGCTTGCATCTGCGTCGTCTCTTTTGACAGTAATAGAGAGGTCTCCAATTTGACTCTCGTGCACAACGGATCCGAGAGGAAACTCTGACGTAGCCTTAGCAGCAGAATCTATGACTTTCTGAATGGATGAAACAGCTTTAAAAATGGAAACATCCAGAAAAAGATTATGAACCAAAAACGCCTTTCTATCACGAACAACTCTCTCTTCTTCGGTTTTGCAAGGTAAGCTTGCCAATATTGCAAAGTCTGTTGCCCATGGTCTACGATCATACTGTCCTAATCTTCCTTGGCCCCCACCACTTCCCCCCCAGTTCTCATCCTCTGTAGGGAGCGGCACGTTTTGTGATGCTGACTCAGCAATCGAAGGAGGGATAAGCCAGGTATTGGCACGGAAACCGTATGGTAGGTTACCAAACTGAAAAGAGCATAACGGTAATTAATTTCTCCTCTCGGTATCTAAAAATTGTTGCATAAGCTAATAAACGGAAGCTCACCTTGTTGTGTTCAACAAACGCTTTCATCAAAGACGCATATGCCTGCACACAGATATCAGATTTATTATGCCTGCACATATCGTCTGAACAAATTCTTACGATCTTAACTGCCAGCTACTCATATATGTTCTAATCTTTAGAATTCTGAAAGCTGATATGATAAATATTGGATTTTGCAGTACGAAAATAATATCGAAACCACTCACATTGGCAAAAGCTTGACTTTGCTGTTGCAGAAGATCCACCAGAGAATGGCTCCGTAAAAACTGTTTACCTAAACTGTAGAACCCTTTCTCTGATGCCATCACTTGTATTAACTTTCCATTGCATATCTTTATCTGCAATCGTCATTCGAGAAATGAATTCGTAAAAAATGATTACCCAAACAAGATGAATTGACATATTATTATGAACTTCAAACGCTCGACTGCAAATAAATTCGTAACAAATGGATTTCAAATCCACCATCATCACTCAAAACCTAGTTCAAATATGGACTCTAAATCCTTCTAGTCGAATGCAATACTTTATATGCAGCAAAATTAAACTGAGTAAGAATTTAGAATAAACACCTGCATTTCGAAAAAATCACCATCCCGCTGCGTTTCCCCAACTTTACTTTCTACTCTTTTCAAATCTGAAAGTTTCAAAATTAAAAAGTTACTGACTGAAAAATTCAACTGCAAAATCAACACTCACGGAAAATAAACGTACGTAGTATGGGTGGAGAGAGGTGAGAGAAAGAGAAGAACTCGTAGAAATCCGATAGCTTCGGGATCGGGTGGATCGCCACCATATCGTAACTCCCTGATATCGCCGGCGGCGGAGTTTCCGGCGACTGCAACAATCCATCCGGAGACACCGCCGCTGCAGCGACCTGTTGAGTTTTACTATTTTTTTTGGGACGAGTTTCCGTCCCGCCGCCGCCGCCGGCGGCCTTGGGTTTGGAGAAGCGCGTCGTGCACGCGACGATGTCGAGGAGCCTCCGCACGTGGGACGCCGCACGTGACTCATCCGTGTAGTCCTCTGTAATCAACAATGGCAATTTAGTAAAAAAATGGGAATTATCTGGGCAATTAATGTGGGGTGGGTGCACAAGTTGTGATGACAAACGTGGCTAACGGAATATCCTATTGGTCAAATCTCAGTTCCGTTATTGACATCGGAACTTGTCACAAATATAAAAATAGAATAAACTATTAAATCAAAAACCACGTGCTCTATAAGATTTTTTTTTTTTTACTACCTTAAAAATTAAAAATATGTAATAAAAAATTCCTTAATTTTTTAAATAAAAATAAATAATTTCCATTGTAACAAATTTAAAGATATTAATTTCCAAGCAATAAATAAATCAATAATGTCAGCAGGCTAGCTGGAACTAACTAATTCAGCCAACCCCCGTGGTACAATACTATATATTCTTCCCTATTAGCTATTAATTAAATCCCAATTCAATTCTAAAAATTAAGAATCGTTATTTAAATTTAGAAATTCAACAACACAAAATGTAATAAATTCATATATAAGACTGAAATCCATGAGTTTTATTTATAATAATAAAGTTCAAGAAATGACAAACGGTTAAATGTGATTAAAAATTAAAATTAAATTTAAATAAAATCGTCATGCATTTATCGTTCTATTTTCGGAAAACATTGATAGATACTTTACAAGAATTAAATTCAGTACCCCACCACACAATCCAAAAAAAAAAAAAAAAAAAATCAAGTGGAGTTGTACCCATCGTTGAGAAATTTGTACCTACCTTCAACCATTCTCAGTAGGCATGGCTTCAGATTAACAACCTCCAATTTGTCACTCAATTTCGTTCCTCTAACCTGTCAATTTTAATTTAATTAATTAATTTTAGGTAGCTCATTAAATTCCAATCAATAGTCCAAACAAGATTCCAAACACACACACACGCACGTGTGTGTGTGTGTGTGTGTGGAAAAGCTGGTTTTGATTTTATTACATCTTTTAGTTGTTGTAATAAAATAAAAATAAAAATAATAATTAATTAATTACCTCGTGAGAGAGAGAAAAGTTAGTGAGGTGGCATGTTTCGGTATTAACAGCCAGCAGCTTCTTCACATCCAGTATCTTATCAGTGGAGATGCTCTTCATTTTTCATATCGAATGGCCAATAAAAAAAAAACAATTAAAATAAAATAAAATAATAATAATTAATTAATTAATAAAAAATGTTATAAGCTTTGAGTATGTATTAGTGGTTGGGTTGTACCTTGAGAACGAGTTGAGTTTCGTAAGGGGTGATGACGGTTATATCAAGAACACTAGGTACAACTGCAAGAACCAAGAACCGATTTTTATTTCTATTTTTTTCTAAACAAATAAATAAAAATAGAAATATATATATATATATATAAATATATAGAAAAAAAGGTTTAGTTGTAAATAATAATTACCTTTCTCTTCTTTCTTCTTCTTCTCATTCTTGGATTTGTTTCCCTTTCCCTTACTCGACTTCGGCGCCATTTTTTTTTTGTGTGTGTAACTGTGTGTGTGTGTGTGTGTGTGTTTTTGGTGTGTTTTTTGGAGAAAAAGAAAGGAAGGGAGCTTAAGAAATATTGGTAGCCATGCAAATGAAATGGAAATGGAAATGGTGGAGTGTAATTGAGTTTTTGAGGTGAAGTATTGAAGATAGGATAAGGGGGGGGCGGGGGGGCGAGGGGGCGGGGGGTGGGTTTTTTGTACTGTGGGTGAGGATTTTGTATAAGCAAATCCTGGCCTCTCCTTCTCTACTTGATTATCTATCTCTATATCCTCTCCCACCACAAAACACACACTAAATACACACACACTTGACACTCTCTCTCTCTCTCTCTCTACTCTACTCTCTCTCTTCTCTCTCTGTGTATCTCTCTCTTGTTTCTCTCACTACACGATACATGTGATGTCCTTTTTTTAAGAGCAAAGACTAGGGCCATGCTTTAGGACACAAACAAAAGAATTGGTGGGCTTGACGAGGTGACCGTTGATTACCCGACACGTGGCGGGTGGCGATGATGGGGGGTGGTGGGGGTGAATATTGTAATTTTTTTATTTTTATTTATTAAACATCCAGCCGGGTTTTTCTTGTTTGTTCAAGTGTTGGCTTCTCTATTTTGTTTCTTGGTCATCCATTGGTGGTTTATTTTCATAATTTCCATTTCTTTTTATTTATTATTAATTTTTTTTTAAATTTTGAGAATTAGGGACTTGAATTTTGGACCCGTTCAACTTTATTAGGGTTGGTAAATGGTTACAGTTTTGTCACCTGATTTTTTTTCATTAGCTAATGATTGATTTACATGTGTTCAATTGTAGAGGGTCAAACTAGAGAAGGTAAAAGAGCAATTAATTAATGGAAAAAAATACAGTTTTTACCCCTTAAGTTTGAACCGATTTCACATTTGGTCACACATGTTCATAAAAAAAATATTTGGTCCCTCGTGTTCCAATAATTTAACATTTTTGATCATTTTCGTTAATTTACCGTTAGTTAAGGCAGTGATGGGCACACACTTGATTCCGTAAGTTTTAACGGAAAATTGACGGAAATAACTAAAAGTATTGAAACTTTAGAACATAATGATGAAATCGATGCAAATTTGAGAGATGTAAATTGTATTTTCCCTATTAATTAATATATTTGAAATCACAATGTTATATATAAAATTAAATACCAATAGGGCAACTCTGATGGCATTTTTGTAAATATTTTTTGCATTAATTATTTTTATTCATAAAAGTAACTCTCATTTATGTAATATAATTTCATCTTTTTTTTTTTTCTTTTTTTTGGCGATTAGTTTGTTAACACACGTTTTAATTTTTTGATTCATACAACCTATTACTCCGATAAAAGTAGCAAAATATTATGTTGTACGAGACAAATAAAAGTCGCATGTCACATATAGAGCTCATCGATAAAAGTAAAGACTTTAGACGCTATATTAATTAAATTCCGGTATGCATTTAAATTTCGACTCGATGACACGACACATAGAACGTTTTTTCGGATCCTCCAATGTAGGAACGAAAACACATTTATTTATTAATTATTTTGCTCTGATTTCTCAATGAATATCTTTGCCATAGGCTAAAAACATAAACTTGGGACAACTATAGAGTTGTCCCCAAGCTATATAATATATGTGCTGTAATAACAGCCGCTAATTAGTAGATGATAATACAAATTAACACGACTAATTAATTATACATAATTGTTTCTTGTACTACTTTGCCTGAAAATGTATAGATTACCGATTTAACAAGTAATTAATATCAGTATTTTGATTATTTGATATATATATATATATATATATATATATATTATGAATGGTATTATATTATAATTCATTTATATTTTTATAATTTCAGAAGTATAAACATATAAATCAATAATCTGAAATGATATTTATAGGTCACTGAGTAATTTCAATATTTATTAATTGTTCGTATTTCAAAACTTTAGTGTATCTTAAACTCTTTCAACCAAAAATAATAATCTGACATTAATTTTCGACTAATACGATAACAAATTTGAGGCAAATTTTATGATTATTATACGATTCTTGAATTATTTATATCTAGGAAAAAAATGAACTATAATACTACTTCCACGTCGTTCAAAATGAAACCTAATTTTCAGTCTTTTTATTTATTTATTTTATTTTTTATAATTTCGTGTTGTTTAGCATGGAATCTGTAATCAATATGGGTTTCTGTGTTGACCAACACAAAATAACTATAAAAATATTCGAAAAAATGAAAAATTTACCTGAAAATCGAGATAATCGTCGTCTATCTAGTTTAAATTAGTTATGTGTTGATAAAATCAAAAAACGTGACAATTTACGAGATTGAAAGTAAAAGAACTTGTTAAATGGTAAGAGTTTTCGAAATTATACTCATATTCATATACTATGCAACCTATCAAAAGTCCTTCTGCATCTATCAAGGCCCACGAATAATTGATAATAAATCTATAGGTTTTTTTTTTTATCGACCCCTAGATCAAAATATTTATATAATATATATATATATATATATATATATATATATATATATATATATATATATATATATATATATATATATATTCCTCGTGTAAAATATTTTAGTTATGTAAGTGATATTTGAATTATTTCATTTAATTTGAATATAGATTGGTCCCTCTCCGATGAAAGGATATTGTTCTCGAATTGAAAAAATCGAATGAGTATGCATTCAAGTTGAACATGACTCTTCTCAACTACTCTAAAAACACATGTGCAGCTGCAATATTAATCAAATTGATTTCATATTATGTTGTTGTAATTCCACAATAATTAATTTTGACTTTATGCCTTCAATTATTTATTGTTGAATATACATTAACTTGAGTAAATTGTACTTTATGGCATAACAAAATTCATGACGTTACTCTAGTATATATATATGGAGTATTATTTTTAAACTTAACGCTTAGTTGACTAATAATTTAGTATTGCATTATAGATTATTGCTTGAAATAAACACAATCTCCATAAACTTATTGATTGATTATATTTTATTGATAAATAATATAGCTAAATAAGAGATTTTAACTACACGAGGTGATTATATTTATATATAGTGTAGATGCAGTTAAATACTCATAAATTAATACAGTCGAAATAGCAAAATTCTATTAATTTTTAAATTATTGAATATTTTAACACATTTTTACCAAGTCGGGACCGGTAGAAATTATTATTCAAGTATGGTTATTAATTTATCGAAATTCTATTTTCTCAAATTTTGTATATCTTTTAAATTTTATTTCATTATATTTTTTTATTAATATATAGTATTTATAAATATAATAAAAAAAAGGAAAACAAAAAAGTTCGAATTCGAGGTCGATCCAATTCAATTCATGTACCGAAGAAAATGCCAAAAATTATTGGATTGTTTCATTTTAGCATATTTCATGACCATACGGTACAAACAAACTAATTAAGATTCCAAGTCGAACGATTTCATTAAAAAATAAGTAATTATCACTAAGCTTAGTTTAACAGTTCAATAATGACTGTTATTCGAGAATATTAACTCCAATTATTTGGTGATATTAACAATAGGACAACTCAATTTATGCTGTTAATCCATGGGATCTAGTATTGGCATCTTGATAGATTCTCTATATAGCTTGAAGGAATCGGTTTGTCGAATCTTTTACGGTAATGATTTTTTTTCGATAACATAAAGAACAACTGATCATATATGTATACGTATTAGGTAAATATTCATTTTAGATTTTCCGTTCATTAGTTTGCAGAGTATACGAGAGATGTAGACAAATTCAATACTTGTACAAATAACATGACTAAAATATTCATAAATTTTGTTTGCATTAAATCAGTCTTTTAAATCAATAAAGAGTGAGTTAAATCAATTAAAATTGAAAAAAATCTTAAAGTAAAAAATAATTGAGCAAATTATGGCCACCTCTAACTTATAGTGAAATCATGAAACTTCACCCCTGTTAGGTAATTACAATCACCCATCAAATATGTATTATGTTACGAAAAAATTCATCCAGAGGTAAATTTAGGGATGTTAAATCGGTAAAATCGAACCGAAATTTCGCTACGCCCACATTTCATATTTCGTTTGGTAAATAACCGAATCACATAAAATTTTATGTAAAAATATTTAAAAGGGGTGGCTAGGGGTGAGAAAAAGGAACCGAGGAACCGAGGAACCGAACCGAAAACCGAAAAACCGAACCGAGTTGCACCGAACCGAAGTATACACCGCATACTCGGTTTCAATTTTTGTGACCGAAAATTTCCGTTCGTACTCGTTTTCAAGTAG
>NW_012194881.1:2553857-2575950 GCF_000504015.1 Erythranthe guttata | reverse complement strand
AAAAAAATCAATATGTATACATATTTATATATATATATATATATATATATATATATATATATATATATATATATATATATATATATATATATATATATATATATATATATATATATATATATATATATATATATATATATATATATTTTTTTTTTTTTTTTACTTGAATAAATTTCAATTGATTTTTGGGCCTACGTTTGGACTTGTTTTGACTTTCGGGCGAAAATGAGCTCAAAATCGAACCGAAAACCGAACCATTATTGAAACCGAACCCAGAATTTTATGAACCGAAAAGGAACCGAAACCGAACCGAAACCGAACCGAAACCGAGAAAGAACCGAACCGCAAGAACCGATCGGTTTGGTTTTTGGTTCCTTAGGAACCGAACACTTCGGTTCCGGTTCCGGTTTGTGGCTAAAACCGAACCGAACCGAACCGTTCTCACCCCTAGGGGTGGCTGTAATTACCCAAAATAATATCAACACAAAAAAAAAAAAAAAAATGCCATGTGGCAAAGAATATAAAAAACAATTGATTTGGAATTTAAATTTTACAAGATTGCCCCTCCCCAAACAAAGCAAAACAGCGCGCGAAACCCCAGAAGAACCCTCCTATCACACTTGGCCATTCTCCATTCTTCGACGGTAGAGTACAGTAGCGCTGCTGCTATTGAACAATGCCGGAGCTGCCGGAGGTGGAGGCCGCGCGTCGGGCGTTAGAGGATCACTGCGTAGGGAAGAAGATCAGGAGATCGACGGTCGCCGATGATTCAAAAGTCATTGACGGCGTCTCTCCGAAGGATTTCGAGGCGGCGCTCGTCGGTAAAACTATTGTCGCCGCTCACCGAAAGGGAAAGAACATGTGGCTTCAGCTTGATTCCCCTCCTTTTCCCTCTTTCCAATTCGGTACTGCTGCATTTCTTTTGAGATTAAGAAAAAAACCCTAATACTGCATCCATTACCGTCCTTTTTCATTTTTGAGATATTAATCGTGTAATTAATTATTTTTTGTTTACATAGTTTTTATTCTTAATACTGTTTTTACTATGGGGTTTATCAAGAATTTTACCGGTGACGCTTGGGAATATTTATAAATTAGAGACTTCAGTAGAACTAGTAGTTAACCTGAGTAAAATATGTTCTTAATCGTAAACGATTAGATTGTACCTTTGTCATCTGATCATTGTTTACAAGGGTTAGTTTTAACATAGAATAAGTGTTTGAAACTCCGAAGTAGTTAGGAGGTGTGGTCGTACTCGTATTCATGTTTTTGGCTTTAGAGAATGGTAATGTAGTTAAATATACATCGGTTGTTAGGAGTTTGGTTGATTTGGAAAAAAAGAAAAAAACATTTAATTGATTTAGTTTTCCCCTGCCAATACTTTTCCTTTTCTGCATGATTGGATTTTTTTTCTTGACTTTTTAAGCACGAATTATGACTTTGACATAGTTTTGGGTTCCATCTTCTCGGCAAGAATGCCTACTTTGCAGAAAAGTGAGTGAGGAAAATTTTGAAATAAGCATATTATAAGATACTTGCCATTTTTCTTTCGTAAAGTGGTGAAAGGATATTGTTGCTGGATCTTCGTAAGACAGTGTCTCTCTTTTATGATGATTATCATGTCTGCCTTTTGTTTTGTTGTCTGTATTTAATAGACTCTCAATGGTCTTTCTCTTAAAGTTTATTTTCATTTGTTTCTTACAGGAATGGCTGGAGCTGTTTATATCAAGGGGGTTGCAGTCACTAAATATAAGCGGTAAGTGGCATGCGGCTTATCAGGATACCACCGTGCGTTTTTCGAAAACTCAGCCATCTGCATTATTTTTGTTACAGACACGTGTGATTGAGCAATACGTACTAGGATTTGAATTGCTGAGTCTGTGTCCGAAGTTGTCATGTATAAGAAATTATTATTGCAATCTTCTGATTCATTACCGAACTAGATCACATTTGAAGTACAATTAGTCTCAACCTACACATTATCCCCCATTAACATTTGTATATCAGCATGGACCTAACTTTCGTCTTTCAACCACCATCTAGAGTTAAGAAGATTAAAAACATGATTACACTTGAGAGAAAAAGGGGAAAAAAGCTCAAATTGACTGAATGGTTGTGAAGCAGTGGGATTATCTGTTGCTAAAAACAGAGGATTATGGTCAAAGGGCAAATTGTTTAGCTTCTTATGTCATTTATTAAATTCTTTATTACTAGTGGCTGTGACTGAATATGCTATTATTGACAGGTCTGCTGTTAAGGAGACAGATGAGTGGCCTTCCAAGTATTCCAAGTTATTCGTTGAAGTAAGAATCCAATTACTATATTTAATGGGATTGAAACTACTTATTCTTGAAAAATGAACTACAAAATTCTGTGCACTATGGTACTTGAGAAATTCACACCACCTGGCTCCAATGTATGCATTCTGCTCTAAAATGGAAAAAGATGTTTACATGGCATGTACATATACACATGCACATGTGTCTATAATATGTATTTATGTATGTTGTTATCTAGTCAGGATTTGCAGAATTTCTACTTTCTTTGTCGGGGGGTGGGGGTGGGGGGTGTATCAAGGCTCTGATGTTTCTTTTTGCTGGAGCTATCGGTATTTCTTCTTTTCTTTTCCTCTGAAGCATACTTAGTATAAAAAACAAAGTTGCTTACATAGTTCTTAGTTTGCAATCTAGATAAATAATATAATTGTTGTCTAAATTTCTGACAATGATACTTCCTCATTTGTGGCTCAGCTAGATGATGGTTTGGAGTTCTCTTTTACTGACAAGAGGCGGTTTGCTAAAGTTCGTTTGCTTGACAATGTAATGTGAAACTATTCATTCATCTGCTCATTTCTTTTTTCCTTAATCAAACTGGAATTTTGAAGATGATCATACGCTGACACTTTAACAGCCTGTTTCTGTGCCCCCAATATCTGAGCTTGGTCCTGATGCATTGAAGGAGCCTATGACAGTAGATGGGTTGAACAGTTCATTGAGCAAGAAGAAGATTGGAATTAAGGCTCTTTTACTTGACCAGGTTTTTTTTTTATGGTTTTACTATGTAAATGTGGGCGGATTTAAAGGCTTGCCTCTAGCATATAGCCATAACCTTTGCGAAGGGATACTTCACTGTTGCTTCAGAAATCACCGCAACTAACGCTTATCTATCTGACGTTACAGCAACTAAAAAATTAACATGGAAATGAACTGACTATGTTTATAATATAGTAATTAGCTCCTTGTTTTAGCCGTTGCATGTAAAAACTTGGCTTTCCCATCTTCATGAAAATCAATCTTGAGTTTTGGATATTAATTTACTCTACTGTCACAAAAAATTGCAAACTAAAATATAGGTAGCATAAGAGATTAGATTATCAGGAATAATACATTATTTACTGTAATTTGGGAGTGGATTGTAGTAGGGAGAACCTTGTATGTAATATATTTGCACATGGTTTAGAATGGGGTTATCAAGAAGAACTATACACTCATTTTTCCTATTAGGAAGTCGAAAATAGTAACAATCATGTCATGGTGTTGACATAATTAACACCAATGCCATTTCCCCAGAAAGAGTTGGCATGCGATGGAGGGGACTTGAACAAGCATGTATCAAAACTTCATAGAAACAGTGACACCATGTTCAACCTAGGATAGACTGGATCACCATTTGTGCTTATAAAAGGCTGTATTCCTTGAAATAGTTTACCATCCGGTAGAATTGTTTAGATATTTTATCCAAGTTGTCTTGCTTGCATAGTAAGTAATTAATATCTATGATAGCCTTTGGAATCCAGATTCATAGAAACTCGTAATAGGATGCTACATTTGATGGGGAAAAAAGCCCTGTAAAATTACAGTGAAATGTAAATGCAAGTTAACTTCAGGATGTGATATAAAATGTAAATTTTATATAGACACATTTGATGCAATGATGAAATCTACTTAAAATGTTTGTTTTCTTCAGACTGTTTTCAGGCGTTATATGTATGTTATTTTGTACAGAGTTTTATCTCGGGCATTGGTAATTGGATGGCTGATGAAGTGCTATATCAAGTCAGTAAGCTTTATTCTCCATCACGTTTCTGTTTTGCATGCAGAAAAATATGTGCTCTGGTGCTGCTACAGTATTTTCTTTATTTTAATCAGATTTAGTTACTGAGTTCCTCTTTTAGTGTTTGAACTTCGGAGTTAGGACTGTTCTTTCTGAGCAAGTTTAAGTCAGTATCCATAACAAAAGCAAAACTCTTATCCTGGGTTTTACATTTGTTTCTGAAATGGGAAAGTATCAACAGGCATAAGCTATCAATTTTTGCAATTTGAAACATCTATACTTGGCCAACTTGTTACAGATTCAAGTTCAACACACTTAATTATTACCTTAGTTTGTCCGTGATGAAGAACACACAAGATAATGCAATTCAATTTAATTGATTGTTGTGATTTAACAGGCAAAAATCCATCCACAGCAAGCTGCTTCAAGCTTGTCCAAAGAAAACTGTGCAACCTTGCTCAAGTGCATTAACGAGGTGACAGTTATGTATTAATATTGTTTATTAGCTCCATGTCTTTATGTTCAAAATGCTTGCACTCTATATGGCTGTTACTGGAGACTGTACTTTTAGGTTACAAATTTTGCCGTTGAAGTTGATGCAGACAGCCTCCGCTTCCCTGTTGAATGGCTGTTTCATTTTCGCTGGGGCAAAAAGCCAGGAAAAGTTGACGGTGAGATGTTTTAACATATGTATTAATTTGACATTCAATCATTTAATTTTACAGGTGACTGAAAAGGCTATGGAAGTTGGGGCCGATAGTAGTCAGTTCCCTAGTAATTGGATTTTCCATTCCCGGGATAAGAAGCCTGGCAAGGCTTTTGTTGATGGTCTGGTTCTTGACCCGTGCCATACTCTTTATTGTGTTGCAGTTAATTTTTACACAGTCCTCTTGTCCTAAGCAGCATTTCTATCTAGTCTTTCTCTTAATTCCGATTCTTTTTGTTTGTTTTCACTTTATAGGACTTACTAATCCTGCTATATTCATGGTCTTAGTCATGCATAATTTTGTGAAAAGACGACTTTTGAACAATTAAAATCCTCGGTGAGGTTCCACAGGATTATGCAGCTGAAGTTGTATCATCTAATGTATCTATTATTTAATTCTGTTGGAAGGAAACGTAAACTTTGAATTCGAGTCTTGTAGTTGAGATTATATTTCTTGCTCGCAGGTTATAGATACATCGATTGCTTTACGTGAGATAACTAACGAATTACTCTCTCTGACAGGTAAGGTAATTGAATTCATCAATGCAGGCGGCAGGGTATGTTTTTTTCTTCTTCTTGCAATTCGATGTAAGCATTTATGACGGCATTATTTTGCGGAAGACTCAATTTACATCTGTTGCAGACTACAGCATATGTCCCGGAGTTGCAAAAGCTAACCGGCAATCAAGCTGTAAAAGAAGCATCCAATAAAACTACTGCTGACAAAAGCCACAGTGTTGACCAGTCGGAAAACGAAGAAGACGAGCCTAAGAAAGCTAAAGTAGTGAAAGGAAGGAAGACGAGTAATAGAGCAGCCACAAAGCCTTCCACGAAGAGCAAGTCCGATGCAAATGTTGAAGATTCTGACAATGATGATGACAGCAATGGTGTTGATGATGTAATATCTTCAAAGAGAACAAGAGGGGCTAAGAACCCTCCTGCAAAAAGCAAAAATGGAGAGGGGCAAAAGAGTCAAACGAGAAGGAAAGTTGCTCCTGCAAAGAGAAAGATCGAGGAAAGTGATGGTGATGACCTCAGCAATTCGAGTGGCAGTAGCGATAATGATAACGATAATGGAAAACGTGCGAAGGCTTCAGTAGCAGCGTCGAAGAAAAAGGTTGCATCCAGTCGGAATGCAAAGCCAAAGAAAAAGGTGAAATAATTACCTATGCAGCCACTACTCTTACATGTTATTGACAGCAATCGGTACTGCTTTTTTGGCTTTTTGAGTAATTTAAAATGATATGCGATGATAAATCGTACTACTTTTATGCTTCTAGTTCTTAGACAGACTGCAAATGCGTTGTAGTAATATTTTGGATCCGAAATTGGGTGATTTGCGAAATGGTTTCACCTCTAAAGTATGTAAATGTGGTTTTTCAGTGACTTCAATATGCAATGCCGATGACAATGCAGGTAGTGTGCATACATTGTGAATTAATTGGTCGTCTTATCGAATGCCGCTTTTAGGGTTTATACGAGGAAAACTTGTATAAATGTCGGGCAGGTTGACTTGATATAAAGCGGAAACTGTTCAGAAAAATCTAGTTCCGTTTCGAATCAGTGGCATGTTCAAGAAGATTTATATTTTGTCACAAGTTCTTATATGTGCATTTATCGACTGATTTTTTGAAACGAGTCCAAATGGGAATGATTTGAAAGTGGCTATAAATTCCGTATCAAATAACTCAATTCAAACAAATTCAATTGATTTATTATTATGAATTTGAAATGCCTCTTTCGAATCCTCCCTTCAGAGATCCAACGTTTATTATAAGCAGTAATTTTCCGTCACCCATTTCCTTCTATAACCAAAAGGAAGTACGGGAAATTGTATTTAAAACCTAAGCTTTTTTTTTTTTTTTTTGGTGGTTCGAGACGTATGTACTTGCCAACTTGTTTCAGAACCAAGTTTTCAATATTTACTTACATTCTTTGTCTCTATATCACAATAAAATACACTGCCTTTGCAACATATGAAACAAATATACATTGGTAATGGAAGCAATTATCTACCTTCAAATAATAAGCTCCTCCGCAGTTGAGATGTCTGCGCGCGAGATGCATTTTGTTCATCGCAAAAATACGTTCAATGCCTCGATAACTTTCTCCGGCCTGCAGATTAAAAAAAATGAAAAAAAAGTCTTTGATGTGTGCTAGAAAACGCAATATATTTGTACACGAACAAGTTCCGGGAGTTTTATTACCAGTCCTCCTGTGGCATGTGGCCTGCACCTTCAATCAACTTAAGCTTTATTACATCAGGATTCCCTTTCTGAAATTCTTCTGCCTCTGATTGAGGAAGATATTTGTCTGCTATTCCCCACGCAACCAATATTGGCTTGTCCCATCTGAAGAACCATATTGGGCAAGTTTCCATCATTTTGGAAGAGAAAATTATACGGTATTAATAGCGGGCATCAAGGATAGTTTTTGTTCGGAAAATTAAATTTGAAGATTTAATATTCCGAATATTGTGGTAATTAACTACAAATATGATGCAATGTTCTTTAAAAATAGGATTAAATGCATCTAAAAAGCACAAATATAATCTCAAAAAAAGATACGAAATTTCTGATAGTAATGTACCTTCCAGCTGCAAATCCAGCTGATACTTGGCTGTTCGTATCCTTGAAATTAGCTTTTTTTGTAGCCTCAAGCAGAGCTGAAAACACCAAAAGATGTAGAATCACTCGATGTGTTCATATCGCATGATTATGAAAATTTGAAGTATTCCATACATGCACATCAAATTGCCTCTAACCCATGCTGACGATAACTGGACACATGGCATTATTAGTTACACTAGTTTTAATCCATTTGGCAGTCACAAACGACGGTAAATGACTTGGGAGATACTAAAGTTTTGGTGAAAAACTAAATCACGGAGAGAAATGTAATATAGCTAACGTTAAGGGAACATGTTTTTCCTACTCAAACTTAATGATTTGCAAGTAAAAGTAGGACTTGCGGCACTAAGGATATATAATTTTGAGAAAAACAGTATTGAAAATTAGCTAGAAGCTTGACACGACAAAACATTAATAGTAATTGTCTGCAGAAGATTCAATTCCAGGATTCGACAGGATTACTAACCAAATCCAGGTCCGCTGCTGGACAAATACGGTAACCGATACACATCTGCCTTATCCAGCTTCAACACGTAGCTGCCATGAACATTACTTTATTTAGTGACCAAAACACAAATATAATTAGTGTAAACCACAAATGAGAATAACTAATAATGCCACTCAACAGTGATTTTAATCAGCTACTTCCCCATGCACTTATATAAAACTAAAATCATCTTCAACAAATAGCAATACATATTCAGATAAATGCATGCAATATCTGAACAGTCTATCCATTAAAACTAGTTAGAGCAAAAGTATTATACAAATTTTCACTAAAATTTTCCAGAAAATATGTTGCTCCTTTGATTTTGTTGAACACACAAGTAAATCTCAAATAAATGGTTAGGCACTTCTAAAAGAATGTAAAGTTTTCTTAAGATGGAAGTAAATTTATTGATACGTACGCGCTACCTGCTTCAATAAAACGCTCAGCCATAACTGCATTCTGGCAAGTGAACTCACCAAGAAATGGAATCCTGGTCACAGGCAAACGACGATAACATATATTGTCATAAAAACAAATAACCAAAATGATAGTGAAATACGAAAAAAATTACATGGTCACTTTATTAGAAACAACATGCATTACTGACTGAGGGTAGAAATAAAACCTTAGTTGTTGAAATAGTCCAGGAAGTGGGGATGAGATTGTCAATGGGGTGTTCATGATTGCAAGCTTTGATATTCTGCTTTGATTTTTCAAAGCCCATGTCAATCCGTACGACCCCACCAAAAATCCCTACAAAAGAAAAAATAGATGCAAGAGTTTATTTACAATTAAAGTATGAAGGTTTAAAATTTGCATGCGTTTCAATTTGAGAAAAGCAAGAATAATATTTGGAAAGTTCAAACCTGAACCACTAGATAAAACGGTGACGTAATTCCAAGAGTATCCAGTAATTTGTCAAATACATCATGGAATTCTTTCTCTGTAAATGAATGATTGTGAATTCAGAAATCCACAGAAAACTTCGTGCTACGATCACATTTTGAAATAAATGATCGAAAAGTCGCAAACCTGTATAGTCAAAACCATATCCAGCCTGAGGCTTGTCACTAAAACCAAATCCTATCCAGTCAGGCGCAAAGCAGTGGAATCCATAACCAGCCATCTAAGAAAGAACGAAATACATATAAAACCGATAAATACAAAAATATTTTATCGAACGAAAAAAAAACACGGTCAAATTATTAATTAATAGATCGCCAAAAAAAACCTCAGACATAACAACTCGATAGCTGTACGACTGCGTCGGAGCTCCGTGGAGAAACACGATGGTCCCACGGCGGCTCTCCGGCGATCCTGCAGAAGGAAGAAAAATCAAGTTTTTTATTTGAAATAAAGAAAAAATTATAATGCAATGATTTTTACCTGTTTCTCTCACAAACCATTTGAACTTTCCAGATCTAATGTAAGAGCCATACTCTTTTCCCTTGTCTTCTGTTCTCTTCAATAAAACATAGCGACAGAGAAATTAGCTTATTGATTATAAATAAAACCTAATTAATTAATTAAGAGGCTAAAAAACAAATTGAATTGATAAACACAATTTAGAAAACAGATCGCTGTTCTTACGTAGAGCACTTGACCAACGTTTCCGTCCTCGGCGGGGGATTCCGGGAGCTGAATGGCGCCGCGGCTCGACGGATTATCGGTGACGAAGCCGAACGGATTGAAAGCTGGTTTATCGCCGTCGTCTTCAGAAGATTTGGCAATTGTACGGAGGAATCTCTTCGGAATGGAGAATCTGCTTGGAGGAATCGAAGAAACGGCGGGGGAGAAGAAATGCGGCGGAGAAGGAGGAGAAATGAGAGAGAAAGGCATGCTGCGGTGGCGAAGTGGTGGCGCTGTTGATTGATGGTGGTGGTGTGAGAGCAAGTGGAGGGGAATTCGAATTTTACGACCACCACTAACTACTGATACTGAAAATCTCTGCTTTTATATGACTATAATGCCCCTCGTTTTCTCGTTAAATGACTATAATGCCCTTCATAAGTTTACAGATTCGAATTGAATTTTCAATTTGATTAATTGCAAATACGTGAAAGTATAGGGGCCGAGTAGTAAAAAACGTAGGAATTGGATAGGGTAAAAATTTGCTACCCTCTCAGGCTTTGACTCAACCCCGCGTCAACCTCTCTCCTAGTAAATGGCCGACGATGCCGTCTTTTCTCCCGCCGGCGAGGGTTTATCGCCGAATTCCGGCATCGAAATCTCTGTAAGTCATTATCGGCTGTTTATTTTGTCGCCGTTAACTGCAATTTGTTCACCAGCAGATGAGTATATCATCAATCTATTTAAAAAAAAAAAGCCGAATTTTTATAATAATCCACTGGAAAAATTGGGGGAAATCTATCTACTGGATTCAGATAATTTATGAATCATTGTTTTCTTGTAGTAATTTCGTAATTTTTCCAGCTTGAGGTATCCTGAATTATTTTTTCAATAATTGGCCTATTTTTTTAATTTTTAATTTTTAATTTTTTTAATTTTTTTGTGCTGTCTTTACATGTTCACTGTTATTGGAAAATCATAATGCGGTATGAAGTTAATTAGCAAAATATTGATTCTTAATCGCCTTTGTAAGGGTTGCAGTATCCATGTTGGATAAAAATTATTTCGATTACGTTTAAAGCTATAATAATGTCTTTTTGGTTTCTTCGTAGATGGAAGAAGAAGGTTCCGGAAACAGCGAAGAGCTGCTCGATGATGAGGGGGAAGAAGATTTCGAAATCGAAACCGACGCCCTTACGAATGAAGACAACCAGATACTCGAAGTCAAGAGTGACAATCTCGAAAACGCCATTCATCAAGCACTCATAGTTCAAAGAACTGATCTTGAAAACGAATGCGAGCATGTGCTTGATATTTATGCCAATAATAACGGGAATATAGCAGGCGCTCAAACCGATCATACCGAGGGAAAATCTTATATCCCGCCTGTAGTTGGAATGGAGTTTGAATCGTACGAAGATGCATACAACTATTACAACTGCTACGCAAAGGAGCTTGGTTTCGGTATTAGGGTCAAATCCTCGTGGACAAAGCGTAACAGCAAAGAGAAGCGTGGGGCAGTGCTCTGCTGCAACTGCGAGGGTTTTAAGACAACGAAAGAAGCGAGCACTCAGAGGAAGGAAACTAGGACAGGGTGTCAGGCCATGATTAGGTTAAGGTTGGTCGAGTCTAGTAATAGATGGAGATTGGATGAAGTTAAAATCGAGCACAACCATTTATTCGATCATGAAAAGGCTCAAAATTCGAGGTCCCACAAGAAGACGGAAGCAGGTACTAAAAGGAAGTTGGAATCTGCTGTCGAAGTAGAGATACAAACGATTAAGTTATTTCGAACTCCAGTGAGTTACGGAAGCTCGAGCGAAAGAGAACCCAATAACAATTTAGATCCGATGAAAAGAATAAAATTCGGAAACGGTGATATATTAGCTCTTTACGATTATTTTCGCCGTTCGCAGCTGACTGATCCGAACTTCTTTTATATCATGGATTTAAGTGACGAAGGTTATTTGAGGAATGTATTTTGGATTGATTCTCGGTCGAGAGCTGCCTATAGTTATTTTGGGGATGTAGTGGTAGTTGATACAACCTGCGTGTCGAATAAGTACGATGTTCCTCTCTTGTCATTTAGTGGACTGAATCACCACGGTGAATCTTTATTACTTGGATGTTGTTTGCTTGTGGATGAAACCCTCGAAACATATATTTGGCTGATGAGAGCGTGGCTTACGTGTTTATCCGGGCGGGCCCCACAAACTATAATCACGGACCGGTGCAAGTTCTTGCAGGGTGCGATATACGAGGTTCTTCCTAGGTCCAATCACCGTCTTTGTCTACCACATGTTATGCGTAGCATCCAAGAAAATTTGGAAGTTAGGGAATCGGAAATGTTCGGGAAGGTTCTAGATAGAACAGTGTACGCCTCGATGAAAGTCGAAGAATTCGAAACGAGGTGGGAGGAGATGGTTCAACGTTTTGCTGTCAAGGACCATGACTGGCTTCGGAATTTGTACGAAGATCGAGAAAAATGGGTCCCGGTTTATTCGAAAAACACTCCCGGTGGAATCTTTACAGGGGAATACATAAACCCGTTTTTCCACGGGTACTTACACGAACGCATGACTTGGAGTGAATTTTTCAACGTACACGAATTGCTTTTACAGAAAAAGATACACAAGGAAGCTTTAGACGATTTCGAGTCGAGAGAGTTTATGCCCGTTTTGCAAACGAGGTGCAATTACGAACTGCAGGCTTCCCAACTGTACAGTAAAGGAATATTCTCAAAGTTTCTAGAAGAAATAGTGCTGATGTGTAACTGTTTCGGCGTAGCTCAAATTCACACAAACGGGGCAATCGTCACGTACGTGGTCAAAGAACGAGATGCTGACGTGGCAGAAGTGAAGAATTTCGAAGTGGTGTACGATAAAGTCGGGGCGGAAGTTCGGTGTGTATGTGGTTGCTTTAATTTCAGAGGGTATTTATGCCGCCATGCATTGAGTGTGCTCAGCTGCAACGGGGTTGAAGAAATACCGAGCCAGTATATATTGACAAGGTGGAGGAAGGATGTAAAGCGTATTTACAGTCACGATTTTGATTCTAACGGGATTGATGTTAGTAACCCCGTTCAACGGTATGATCATTTGTATAGACGGGCGATGCAAGTTGTTGCGGAGGGAATGGGGTCGAAAGATCATCATATGGTTGCGTGGCAAGCGTTCAAGGAGTCGCTTAATAAGGTTCGTCTTGCGGCCGAGAAACCTGTATAAATCGGCGCCATTTTTATTTTTAATTTTATACAAAAGTATTGAATCTTGTTTTTGCCTTCTCATACAAAAGTTTGAGATACTTTACTGTATAGTGAGAAATTATTCCCAAAGTGTATATATATTGTTCGTTGTCTACCTTCTTGTAAAATATACACAATTGTTTTTTTCATTTTCTTTTTTTTCCGCTGATGTTGTTAAGTTATTACTCTATTTTTGGGTTGTTGAATCATAAATCTAAATGAATTGTAAATTGGAAGATTTTTAATTCTTTCAAAAATAATATAGATAATAACAATATATAAATATTATAAATAAATTATACAATTATGTAAATATCGATAAAATAAATATACAGTGTAATAACAAAAATTTATGTATGTCTGTTAGAGCTTATGAAGGTTATAATATCTATATCAATTCACATACTCGAATTTTAAAAATCTCCACGTTTCACAAATATATAAAAAATAAATTTTATTTAATTAAATATAAATATACGTAATTTATAGTTAACGTCTCAATATATTCTCAGTTAATTTTCATTGGAAATATAGTAAACTTAAATTTTCTTAATTCGTTGTAAATAGTAAGATTTAATCAATTTTTTGGAACAACTTTTTTTTTTTTTTTATTAAATCTTACTATTTACGATTTAATCAATACCGTGGACCTTTTTGTAGGGGATAACTAATTCCCAAATTTCATAATCAACGACAAAATCTCTAACAAAAAACCCCTCGACTACAGTGAGGTACAACATTGTTCCCGCCGGAGCACCGCCAGTAGCTTTCTCCGGTGCCGGATATCCGCCGACTTTGTCGCTATTGAAGGTAAGCTGTGTAATTTCTGTTTTATTTCTCTTAAATCATGTCAATTATATGCAAACTCAAAGTTGAGGAAAAAATGCATATTGCAGAAAATCTCACTCAGTTGATTATGACTCTACAAGAACTGAAACATTGTAGCTTTTCATGAACTTCTGGTGTTGAATGCACAGATTATCGTAAAGTTGTATTTGTTAGACTGGTGTTTCTGTTTTCTCGATTAGGGCTAATTTTTTTATAAGTTTGGGTGAATTACAGTAATCCCCTAGGTAAAATCAAATTACGAAAAACTCCTCCTGTTTGGGTAATTACAACTGCCCCTCAACTATGAATTTTCATACTAGTCCACTTACGGTGTCGATTCAACAGGATCTTCTACATTCCGTGGAATGTTCTCTAGTTTGTACTCGTTTTGAAATTCTGATAATTTATGCAGGGAAGGGCATGCATTAGTATAATCGCTTTCGAACCACTTGAATGTGCATTTAGCATATCGAATGCTCGATTAGCTATGCATCAGTAACTGACAAAATATTGATTTGTGCTTGAAGAGAATAAACTATGATAGTTTTGCATTTTTACGAGGAATTGAGAAATTATCTGCTTTTGCTGCTTTGAACTTGTGAACAGAAGGAAATAGTTTAGATATTTTTTTTTTTTCAATTCTGTGTTTTTTCGGGCTTATATATGTTCAGACTGAGAGATTGTATGGAAGAAACTCTCGACACCGAGCAAACAACAGACGTAGTACTATCATCCTCTGCGGGTCCCCCACAAACCGACGGTCAAAATGTCATTCTCGAAGTCGACACTTCCGAAGCAAGTAAAAAAGAATTCGTCGCTCCAGCTGCGGGAATGGAATTCGAGTCCTACGAAGACGCGTACAACTACTACAACTGTTACGCCACAGAATCAGGCTTCAGCGTGAGGGTGAAAAATTCGTGGTTCAAACGCAACAGCAGAGAGAAATACGGCGCCGTACTGTGCTGCAGTAGCCAGGGTTTCAAAAGAGTTAAAGATGTGAACCGCCTGAGGAAGGAAACTCGAACCGGCTGCCCTGCTATGATGAGGATGAGGTTGGCCGATTCTAAGAGGTGGCGTGTACTTGAAGCAACCCTCGAGCACAACCACACATTAGGAGCGGTGAAGAAGATAGGCAGTGGGCCCCACAGAAAGATGCTGTTTAAATCCGAACCCGAAACACCGCCCGTAAAATTATACCGTGCTCTTGTCGTAGATGGTGGGACCCCCTCCGATTTCAATCAAACGCTGGCTAAAAGTTCGTCGGAAACTCTGAATCAATTGAACTTGAAAAAGGGGGATACGCAGGCGATGTACAATTATTTGTGCCGTATGCAGCTTACGAACCCTAATTTCGTGTACTTGATGGATTTAAATGAGGAGGGGCGTTTAAGGAATGTGTACTGGGTGGATGCGAGGGCTAGGGCTGCGAATGCCTACTTCGGCGACGTTATTTTCCTCGACTCTGCGTGCCTTTCGAATAAGTACGAGGTGCCGCTCATTTCATTCGTGGGCATAAATCACCACGGTCATTTGATTTTACTCGGTTGTGGCTTGCTCGCGTGCGAGTCAATACAGTCGTACGTTTGGCTTTTCAAAGCGTGGCTTTCTTGTAAATCCGGAAATCGGAATCCCCCACAAACTATTGTCACCGATAGATGCAAGATTTTGCAGGCTGCAATTTCGGACGTGTTCCCAAAGTCAAATCATCGGTTTTCCTTGTCGCACATAATGAAAAAAGTTCCGGAAAAATTGGGTGGATTGAGAAACTATGATGGTATAAGGAAAGCAATTGTGAAAGGAGTATACGAGGCTGTAAAGCCGTTCGATTTCGAAGCAGCGTGGGCGTTTATGATCCAGCAGTTTGGCATTGCTGATAACGAGTGGCTGAGATCGTTGTACGAGGATCGTGCAAAGTGGGCCCCGGTTTACCTAAAGGACACCTTCTTCTTCGGAATGGCTGCTGCACGGCCAGGCGAGACACTGAACCCGTTTTTCGAAAAGTACCTGCACAAGCAAACCCCACTGAAAGAATTTCTCGACAAGTACGAATTAGCCCTGCAGAAAAAGCACAATGAGGAGGCGAATTCGGACATGGAATCGAGAAGCTCGAGCATCGATTTAAAGACGAGATGCTCGTTCGAAGTACAGCTGTCGAAAGTGTACACTAGAGGAATATTTAAAAGATTCCAATTGGAGGTGGAGGAGATGTACTCGTGTTTCGGCACAATGCAGGTACACGTAGATGGGGCGATCACGATATTCTTGGTGAAGGAAAGGGTTCTCTGCGAAGGGAATAGGAGAGAGATAAGGGATTTCGAAGTTCTTTATAATCGAGGTGCTGGCGAGGTTCGTTGCATATGCAGCTGCTTCAACTTCTACGGGTATTTGTGCAGGCACGCATTGTGCGTGCTGAATTTTAACGGAGTGGAGGAGATTCCTTCCAAGTATATTCTGTCGAGGTGGACGAAAGATTATAAGCGGTTGTGTGTCGAGGAAAATGGGAGTGGTGGTGGTGGTGGTGGTGGCGGCGGTGGCGGCGGTGATATTACGGAACGGGGGCGGTGGTTCGAGCAGTTGTACAGAAGTGCATTGCAGGTGGTGGAGGAGGGGGTGGTTTCATTGGACCATTATAAGGTTGCTTTGCAAATGTTTGATGAGTCATTGGATAGAGTTCACAATATTGAACAAAAAAATGTGCCTACTCATCTTTTGTAATATGATCTCTCTCTTTTTCTTACAGTTTTGTATATTATGTGTTTCCTTAAAAGCATTTGCCTAAAAAAAATTTAAACAAATTTTTTGAATTTTTTTGACTTATTAAGTTAAGGGTAAATTATGGACACACTCCTGATGTAAGGTTAAATTACGAAAAATTCCTCATATTTGGGTAATTACAATCATTCCATCAATTCTTACGCGTCCACCTTTATGGTGACCAATTCAATAGAAACTTCTAGATTTTGTGGAATGTTTTCTAATTTGTACTCGTTTTGTGCAAATTTTCAGTTTCTGATACACCACAATATGATATTTACAAAACAAGAAACACATCTTATGATCATCTTATTTCAAAATGTGGAGATCGAATGGGATAAAACGGATACAAACTGGAGAATATTCCACATAATCTAGAATATTCTACTAAATTTGATACCGCAAGGGTGGATGAGTAAGAAATTCTTAATTGAGAGAGGTGGTTGTAATTACCCAAACATGAGGAATTTTTTCATAATTTGATTATACCTCAGGGGTGGCCGTAGTAAATTAAGTGCTTCAGATTTCTCTAATTTAGGAGGTTTAAGGGGTCAATTTGCAATATTGCCAACAAATTCGGTCCAAAAGTGCAAATACTCTAAAAAGTTGTCCAAACTAAAAACTTAACAAGGGTACATTTGAGAATTCACAACCAAGCTGATGACGACGATGTGTAATTTGTTAACGATACCCTAGAGGCACCGCTGTGTCTGTACAACCACTCAACATTTGGGGGACTGCTCCTCCGCCGCCGCACCGCCGCAATTGCCAGGCCACGCCGCCGGTTTTACATCAACATTATCAATTGTAAGCATACTTCCAGTTATCTCCGTGCTCTTGCATAAATCACGAGGGTGATGAATGTCTGGGTGAAACTGCTTTACTATGTCTGATTACAATGGATTAATTTGATTTTGGTTTTTCTGTTTCTCTGCGGAATTAGGAATGATGAAATCTCTTAATTTAATTCCGAATTCACAGCACATAATTACATTCAGCGGAGCATTAATCTGTATAGATATGTATGTATATATATGAATTCAAGTTAATCAATCATAATTCATGAATCAATCTTTACACTAAGCTACTTGGAAGCTGCAATTGTTTCTTTCTTTCTGCTAGTATAGTTTAGTGAGAGAGTATTTCTCGATTTTAATCGACTTCAGTTACCACATTATATGATATATTAATCGAATTTGTTCTTATTTCGTTTTCCCCTTCTTCGCTAGATGGATGAATTTTCTCTAAATACCGAACCTGCGTGTGATGACGAGGCTGAAGAATTTGAAATCGATGGAGAATGTGCGATGACGGAATACGTCGGTCAAACCGGTAATATTCTGCGAGGTGAAAATCCTCTGCCTCCAGCTGTAGGAATGGAGTTCGATTCGTACGATGATGTTTATTACTTCTACAACTGTTACGCGAAACAACAAGGATTCGGAGTAAGAGTGAGCAATACTTGGTACAGAAAGAGCAAAGAAAGATACAGAGCAAAATTCAGCTGTAGCAGTGCAGGTTTCAAGAAGAAAACCGAAGCCAATCGGCCGAGGCCCGAAACTCGAACGGGCTGTCCTGCAATGATTAAATTTAGGTTAATGGATAATCATCGCTGGAGAATTATAGAAATGGAACTCGAGCATAATCACTTAACTGGTCCAGCTGGCGGTAGCTTCTGTAAATCTCGTAGGATAACGGATCTTGGAAGTAAGAGGCCTTTGTCGATAGACGGCTCCGAGGAAGTTTGTAAAATCAAATTGTTTAGAACGTTGGTAATTGATGAAGAAGACGACGGAGGCGAAACTAGGATTAATATTGATGGGGGCGACGATAAATTGAAGCTTAAACAAGGTGATGCGCGAGAAATGCTGGATTTTTTCACGAGAATGCAGTTGACTAGTCCTGGTTTCTTTTATGTTATGGATTTTAATGAGAAAGGGTGTTTGAGGAATGTATTTTGGGCAGAAACGAGGTGTAGGGCAGCCTATGGTTACTTTGGAGATGTTGTGTTTTTCGATACTAAATCTTTGACTGAAAATTACGAGGTTCCGTTGGTTGTATTTGCTTGCATCAATCACCACATGCAGATGGTGCCATTAGGGTGTGGTTTGGTTTCGAGCCAGAGTGTCGAGTCGTTTATATGGCTGTTCAGAGCGTGGATCACGTATATGGTGGGGCGGGCCCCACAAACTATCATTACTGGGCCCTGTAAAGCCTTGCAAAGTGCTGTTTCCGATGTTTTTCCGAGGGCTTTTCATTGCCTTTCCTTGACAAATATTAAGGAAAAGATTGCTAGCGAATTCGATCCAGCATTTACTAGAGTCGTTTATGGTTCTTTGAGAGTGGACGAGTTTGAATTGGCTTGGGAGGACATGGTGAAGACACATGGACTTGAAAATCACAAGTGGCTCCAAACCTTGTACGAAGATCGGAAGCGGTGGGTCCCGCTCTATTTGAAGGAAGTTTTCTTGGCGGGACTTTTTCCCGTTAAGGAAAACGAGAGATTGTCTTCGCCTTTCGAGGAATACTTGAGCCCACAAACTTCTCTCAAGGAGTTTCTGTGCACTTACGAACGAGCTCTTCTTGAAATCGAACAAAGAGAAACACTATCCGATATGGAATCTACAAACAACTCGAGTTGTGCACTAAAGTCGAGATTCTCCTTCGAGCTGCAGCTCTCGAAACTGTACACGAACGAAATATTCAAGAAATTTCAAGACGAGATCGAAGGTATGTACTCTTGTTTCAGTGTAAGAGAAATAAGCACCGATAGCTCATCCTTGACTTATTACATAGTGAAAGAAGACATCCTAGTTGAGCAAAACCATAGACTAACAAGGGAGTTTGAGGTGATGTACAATACTTGCGATTCCGAGATTCTTTGCGCGTGTGGGCTCTTCAATTTCAGGGGCTATTTGTGCAGACACGCATTGAGTGTAATAAACGAGACCGGTCTGGAGGAGACTCCACCTCGGTACATTCTTGCCAGATGGAGGAAGGACATTGGTCGAGACTATATTTTCAATCATGGGTGTAATAATAACAATAATAATGGCGATGATATCGATATAAATAACCCTGTGCATAGATATGATAGCTTGTACAAATGCGTAGTCAAGGTTGTGGATGAAGGGAGGAGATCGCACGATCGATACAAGTTTGCTTCGCGGTCGTTGGATGAGATATTGAACAAAGTTCATGTCCAAGAGAATTGTCCAGCTACTAGCTCCATGTAGGATTTGTCCAGACACACACTTCTATTTATGGTAAGTGTGTAAGAAAATTGGCATAAATCAATTAATCATGCTTTGGCATAGCTTTTGTTAACATTGTAACAGCAGTTGTGTAAATATGCAAAAATATTAGAATTATTATTGGGCAAATTACACAAAAAAAAAAAAAAAAAAAGATTGATCAAGAATCAGTAGTGTCAATTTGAGCCGGGATCGAGTACTGGCAGCCTACAGTGGAGGCTAATGGATTTATCCGTTTGCCTCGTGCCCGGAACGAAGAACTGAAAGATCACAATCAAGCAACCACCTTGCGGAGCGATACCGTAGAAAGCGCAGTCGGGTTTCGCTAAACTGCACTGCAAACACTTGAAGAAATGCTTCACGCTAACTTGCACCGTTGTCGCCTCCTCTCTCTGCAAACTGGCAGCGGCGGCGGCACCACCTTCGGCCCTCGCCCCCAGGACAACCAGGTTCTTAAACTCGGCGCCCAAGGTGATCAGAGAAGTCGAGATCTGCAAGTGCAGGTCGCCGTGTTTGGTGATGGAAACCCCCATGACGTCACCCACGTGCTTCATCCGGTCGGCGAAGTTCTGCAGGAGGTTCAGATCGGGGGCCTTGATGAGGGTGGCCGGAATCTCCTGGCCGCTCTCGAGCGCGTGCTGGAGCTCGTCAACGTCGGCGCGTGAGAGGGGTTTGGAGATGGGGACGTCCTGCACGACGGCGGATTTGTGGCCCTTGGCCTCGAAGGTGAGGAACGGCGTGGGCAGGGTGGAGTGCGGCGGCAGCTTCTTAACCAGTTTGATGTGGAGGCCGTCGGAGGGGTGGGAGTGGGCAGAGACGGCGAGGATGGAGCGGAGGGCGCGGTGGAGGAGGGAGAGGTCGAGGGAGAAGGCGATACGGTCGTCGTTCTGGCTGGAGATGCGGTAGTCGGAGAAGAGGGAGGAGATTTTGAACTGGGCGATGGATTGGGGGCCGTCGGAGTTGAGGAGGTTGTGGAGGAAGAAGGCGTGGTCCCGGGTCAAGTACAGGTGGCAGATTTTGCCCATTTTGTCTAATGCGGGTAGGATCCTCTTCTCCAATAGGTTGATTCCGTTGTCTGTCATCAATGCTTTGAACTTCATTGTTGATTTTTTTTTTTTCTGTGAAAAATTAGGGTTTTTGCTCTGAACCTCTCTCTCTCTCTCTCTGTGTGTGGGGAAGACGAAGAGGAGAAAGGAGGGTTTCTGAATTTTTGGGGGGAAATCGCGAATTGTTTTGGCCCCTTTTTTTTCACTTTTGAAAATATAAAATAAAATTGGAATTGGCAAACTAAACTCGAATTCCTTTCCCAAAATTAGAAGTGAAATTTCGGAAATTGGGACGAAAAAAACTTGTTTCGAAATTGAAAATTTCGGGTGGTAATCGGTGGAATTCAGAATCTGTAATACTTATAGGGAACATTACAGTTCTCATCCCTAAAGTTTATATCTATATCACATTTGACTCATTATGTTCACAACATTTGGTTCCTCATGTTTCAATAATTTAATATTTTGGTCATCTTCATCAATTTACTGATAGTCCGTCGGTTAAGTTAGTGGTGGGAATATGCATGATTCCGTTAGTTTTTAACACAAATTTGACGGAAAAGACTAAAAGAAAATTCTACCATGGGGAAATGAATATATTTTCTGTGAATATCGGGGACCAGATGTGAATTTAGAATCTGTATTTTTTAGTCACTTGTGATATAAAACATATAATAATACTTATAGGAAAAATTTACAGTTCTCATTCCTTAAGTTTGCATCTATTTCACATTTGGCCCATCATGTTCATAACATTTGGTCCCTCGTATTTTAATAATTTAACATTTTGGTCCTCTCCATCAATTTACCGTTACTCAGTCGGTTAAGGTAGTGGTTGGAACATGCTTGATTCCGATAATTTTTAACAGAAATTTGACGGAAAAGACTAAAGATGTTGAATTTTTCAAACATGGGGGACCGAAAATATTTTTAAGTGAATATCGGGGGTCAAATATGAAATCGGTGCAAACTTGAGGATGAAAATTGTATTTCTCCGAATACTCGGTACTATAAAAGTGTGATTACAACTTATAAGAATAAAATCGATATCTTCAGAAATTAAAATTGGATATATGTTTTCCAATTCCGTCCAAAAACAATTCGCAAAAAATGGAACTTTCGAAATGTGGAATGGGAACACTATTGTGCCAGCAAAACATATTTGGATCTGAATCGACGGAATTCGTAATTTTCAACCTTATGTAAACCATATGGGGGGATGTATGCAAACCAGAAGCATGTTTTTTTATATTTCAATAGGCTATCAAATGGATTTCGTTATTACGACAATTTAATTGTTCAGAAGCTCAAGCTCGCTCTTTACTTACTTATTTTTAATATAAATAATGTACATAATAAATATAATAAAAAAACCGGAAGAAAAAAAAACAAAATTTAGTGTGTGTGTGTGTGTGAGTGAGAGAGAGAGAGAGAGAGAGAGAGAGAGAGAGAGAGAGAGAGAGAGAGAGAGAGAGAGAGAGAGAGATGATGCGAGAAAAAGGTAGTATCTATGTGTATA
>NW_012194881.1:2531707-2553294 GCF_000504015.1 Erythranthe guttata | reverse complement strand
CTGCATATATATTCAAGATTATACGAAAATATAATTGCCAAGCGTTTGAAAAGTTCGAAAGTCGCTAACTTACGAATTAAGAATCGAGCTTTTTGATAAATGCTTAAATTAGTGCTTATAATATATAACCCTGAGATTATAATTTATAAAAAAATCAGAGCAAAGGGAATGTAATCACAGAATTAAATATATAGATGTAAAGTAAAGGACATGCATGCATGACATATTTCAGATTGTATATACTACTTTTGAAGAATTGATTAAATCACCTTGAAAATTAATATACATAATTAATCCTAAATTATGCAAACACTGTATTAAGGAAGCACTTACCAGAAGCAAAATTAAGACTAATAAATAAAGATTTAAGTCATGTAATTAAGAATCATGTAGAAGCTCAAAGAAAATTAATGGAGCTACAAATTAAACAAAATTCTTACATATACTAATTATGTTGAAAAAACAGTTCATCTTAATTATAAAAATATATATAATGCAGTACTCATTTTCTACAGATGAAAAAACAAAAAAGTTAATTAATTGTGGCAAAATAAAAATACATGACAAATTAAACAAATGTGATTAATTAAAATAATGCAATTAATGAATTAAACAGTAAATATAATCAGAATTATTACCATGTGCGTACAGATCTTGTAGACCATATTATTAACCATGGTTAGTAGTGCACCGGAGATTCATCTTCTTCATCCCCACCAGAGTTACAATTTAACTACCACCGATGAATTCTGCAAATATCAACACCCTGAAAAAAATCAAAAAATCACCAAAAAACAAATAAATAAATAAATAAATAATAAAAAATCCAGACTTTGCCATGTCTTCCCACAGCATTCTTGAACTTCTGTATGTACAGATAGATATATATTCTTAATTGAAAAAAATACCAACACAAGAAGTTCAAGAAAGCTGTGGAAAAGCATGACAGGATTCCACTGTGTGTGTGTGTTTTTTTTTTCTTTGAGTAATATTTTCATTGTTTAAAAAAAAAAAAAAAAAAAAAAAAAAACAAGAAAACCCTTGTGTGTGTGTGTGGTGTTTGTGTGTAAATGAGAGGCCATAACATGGTATTTATAAAAACCAGAAAGATAGACAGATCATAAATAAATTTGATATATATGATTATTCAAATAAATAAATAAAATAATTTGTATGCATATTTAAATAAATAAAAATAAAATGGTAGGAAAAAAAAAAAAAGAAAAAAGGAAGGAGGACCACTCTATATAATTCAGCAAACAATGTGTTTAGAAAATACAGCTTTAGCAGAGCGTGGGGAGAAAGGTAGGGTTACCCTTCACGTTCTAGGTATAATACTTACAAATAAGTTAGTGCGCAGGTGGGGTACCTACTACTAAATCACATTTTTTTTTATATATCATAAATTTATTTATTTTTATTATTTATTTATTTTATTTGATTTTAAATAAAAATAGACAGGAATTAAAAAACAAAAATATAGTGATAATTGACATCCCATCACATGTCAACACATTTGATCTTTGTACCCGGGAATATAATATGTCACTGTTATTCTCTCTTTAATTATTGCCTCCTTATTTTTTTTAATATAATTATAATTAAAAACATTTAAGTATTAATACATGATAATTTTAATTATTATGACAAGAAAGTATTAATTAATATTTAATACTATTCATCAACATATATTTTATTTATACATGTAGGCTTGTAGCTACTAATTTACACACACACATATATATATATATATATATATATATATATATATATATATATATATATATATATATACATGGGATTTATTACTATGGTCTATTTGATCCTACACTCGATGAAATACATTGGATGATTATTAATCATTGTCCAGCGCACAATCACACACATACACACACATGTGTATGTATGTTTAATGAGAAGTTATTTTATCACATCAACGATTAATAATCACCGAGTATAGCATCTCAATAACCATTTATACGGTTGATGATGCTAAAGATAGATCACCTGATATAGTTGAAATATGATGAGCTGGAAGAGCAAACTGGATCACTGGCTCACGAGCTTGATGACCTTGAGATACATGCGATCAGAGAAGACGTAAACTAAACCGGATGTTGATCCGGCGGAAACCTCTCCGGCGCTCAAGCCAGGTGTGTGGATAGCAAAAGTCGTAGGTCGAATACGAGCAGTTGTATAGTTCGAATATTGAACGTACCTTAACAAATGAATTGTAATTTTTATTTATACCGAGTTGGTTGGGCTGAAGTTACTTGATTGTAATTGTCGGGCCCAAACCTTATTTGAAGGTGATTGAACATCAGTTGCAGTTTGTCTTCAATATTGGGCTCGTGACCCAGTAGATAAAGAAATTATAGGCTCATTGGATTGATCCAATTAGGCACATCAACGGCCTTTTTGATAAATATAGGATTTTTCACCTTTTGTTTATATATATATATATATATATATATATATATATATATATATATATATATATATATATATATATATATATATATATATATATATATATATATATATATATATATATATATATATATATATATATATATATATATATATATATATATATATATATATATATATATATATATATATATATATATATATATATATATAACAGGGTGGAAAAAAGAAACACAAAAAAGAGTGAGGACAAAGGCAAATTTTGAGAGTGATTCATTGCACGATAGAAAGGTAAAACCAGCGCATACCGAAATAAAAGGAAAGAACAAATATTAATTTTGGATCCATTGCCCTAATTAATTTGATATTTTATTTTTTATTATTATAAATTTATAAGCATATTTATTAGGATAAAATACACGTTGCACCCTTAAAACATATGATTTTTTTATTTTAATGACATGGTATTTTTTCTTGTAATGCCCTTATATATAAAAATGAATATGTAGTACTATTTTTTTCAAAAATTCAATTTTATTATAAAAAAAACTAATTTCATGGATTTTTATTCCAATATTTATTATTGTATCTTCATTAAAGTTAATACAATAAATTTGGAATCATACATACATCAAATTATAGATTTTCACCATCAAATTATAGATTTTCACAAGTGAGATGTATTGATTGTAAAAACAATTCAGAGAATATGTATATTATGGTTGCAACGAACATAACAAGTACTCTACGTGCAACAATGAATTGGGAAAGTAAAAAAAAAAAAATTGAAATTAAACTAAAATTTAGAATTTTTTTTTCTTCTTTTAACTTAGAATTTTGAAATTACAAAATTGATTTTAAAGATGTAAATCATACGAGAGATGTAAACCACATAAACTATACGAGAGATGTAAACACATTAAGCTGGCCACGTGTAACAAACTCCACCTAACGATCAATTGAACAAGTTCACCTGCTCCGACCGTTAGATCATCCCTTGCGGGACAAAGTTCTATTTAATTTGGGTAAATTACAACCACCCCTGAGGTAAGGTCAAATTACGAAAAAAGTATCATGTTTAGGTAATTAATTACAATCACCCCCTCAACTATGACTTTTCTTACACGTCCACCCCACTGATGTCAAATTGAGTGGAATCTTTTAAATTATATGGAATATTCTCAAGTTTGTACCCGTTTTATCCCATTCGAGCTCAACATTTCGAAGCAAGATGATCATAAGATGTGTTTTTTGGCTTGCATATATACCAGAGTGTTGTGTATAAGAAACTGTATTTTTTGCAAAAAAAACGAGCATAAACTAGAGAACTTTCACGGAATCTAGAAGATTATGTTGAATTTGACAGTCCATAAGGGTGGACTAATAAGAAGATGCATAGTTGAGAGTTAGTTGTAATTATCCAAACATGAGGGGTTCTTTCGTAATTTGACCTTACCTCAGGGAGGTGGTTGTAATTTAACCATTTAATTTATTAATTGAAAGGGAAAGTGTTAAATTTGATATTTTCTTTAAGGGTGTATTTAACTCTACTTATTATTAACTGAAAATGAGAGATTAAAAATGCAATTTTCAAAGGGCAATACAATCTATTACCCAATGATGAGAAAAACATATTATTAAATAAAATAAAATATAAATAATGTTATAAAATTGGAAAAAGAAAAAAAGATGAAATGTGTGATCACGCAACCACACAATGGGGGTGTCAGAAAATGCATAGCCATTTTGGAGTGACTGCGTAAGACATTGCATATGCGAATGTAATGTACAACGTTACTTCTTTGCCTATCATTCATTATTCACCTGTGGGGGCACCTCACCCAACCAAGCGTGCACCTGCACGGACTTCAGATCATTTCCATTTTTTTTTTTTTTTTTTATATTTTTTTTTTTACTGTGATGAATTATAATTCAGTTAATTATAATAAGTGTAAATTCCACTTTCTCTCCTCATGCTTTGGTTAGATATTACTTTACTTCCTTTTACTCTCGATTGCATCGATTTGTCCCCATTGTATTTGATTTTTTTCTTAATGTGGATCTTGTTGTTAGTTGTCAGACATTTAACCTTAACATCGTTTGGTCTAAACTTTGAAATTACGAAAGCAAAAAGAAATAAAAAACAAAAATAAATAATTAAAAAATCAAGAAAACGAGAAAACATAGTCCCACGATGGCTGCCACAATTTATGTTTATTTTTTTAATTTTTTTTTTAAATAAATAATTATTTAAACTGTTAGGGGTGGTTTTTTTGTAATTTTCAGACTTAGATCAAACGGTGTTAAGGTTAAATTTTTAAAAACTAACGGCGATGGCTATATTGAGACAATTTTTCAAGTACATGCGGTCAAATCGATGCAATTGAAAGTAGAAGGGGTAAAGTGATATCGAGCCAAAGTACAAGGGGAGAAAGTGAAATTTACCCTTATAATAATTATATAAAAAAAAAAGGATTATGACATGAATGTTTGCATTAGTGGAGTCACGATTTTATAAGATGTAGTGTTATAAGTCGTATTAGAGTCCATTTAACACAAGAAGTCCGAAATATTGTATACGTCGATTTTGAGCCTAATAACTACAAAACCCGATAGTATATGGGTTTGATCTTCTAATCTTAAGTCCCGACGATATTTGAGTTTGAGCTTAACTAAGCTCGGCTCATGTGACCCGATTGCTGCCCTTAGCCACTGAAGTCATGTATATATATATATATATACATATAAAGCAGTAAAAATGTATTATATAATTAAAAAAGAAAAAAAGATAAAAAGAAAAAAGAAAAAGAAGAGTAAAGAGGGAAAAATGTCACCTGACTTTAAGGAGTGGCAGTAGAGAAGAAGATGTATTATATGTTTGTACTTTGGTAAAAGTACAACTCGGGACAGTAAAATAGCGTACATGTTAACTCACCTAGAAACAAAGAGATTCTTGTAAGCCCACCACGCAATTAATTAATTAGTAATTCCAATTTCTTCAATTTAATACATTATTATTGATTATTGTATAAGTATCTCACAAATGTTTTAGCCATGATTTTTTGTATTCTTGTTATCGATTTATTTATTTTCGTTTGGATGATTCTTTTCTCGATTAGGTCGATTTTGAGCCGTGGTCGTTTGTTCGACATTATATTTGAGCTCATGAACCGATTGGAGGTCGTTTGGAAAATAATAAAAGTAAAATAACGAGAAATAACTTCCCCCTTCGATTACCCGAGATAAATAAGCGTAGAGCTCGAATTCTTACTTTATAATTTGTATTTGATTTTTTATTTGTATGTTATTTATTTTAACAACCAAAACTTTTTGAAACGGGCATGATACATTGAATAATTATAACGTAAACATTTCACTTAAGATTAGTGATGAAAGTTGGAATATAATTTCCAATTTTCGCCGGTTTGATACGAAACATTCCGATTTTGAAACAATTATTACAATTTCTAAAATTTTGATTTTCGATGTTCTCCGACCTTTTTTGCATTGTAATTGCAATCATATAAAAATTGTTTAAAACTTCCGATTTCCGATCCAATTTATTTTCCCAAATTAATTCCGAAAATTTTAATTTTTTTCCGAAAATAAATTAAGTGTTTACATATTTTTACTTTATGGGCCAGGGCCTTTTTTATTTTATTTTACCTTTAAGATATAAATATTTAGTTCACCATAAAAAATAAAAAAATAATAAAAAATAAAAAAGTTTTAACATCAATTTGCTTCAATTCCTAACTATAATGAGCAACTATAGCAAGCATAAGGCGCACAATGGTGAATTTACATATGGGGGCAAAAATCTCGGTGTAATCAACACCCTATTTTTAAGTAAAACCCTTAACTACAAACCTAACTTTATATCTAATTGAATCCACTTCATTTTCAACCTTAAACAACCATTTGCAATCAACCAAAGAACGATTGACATAATAGTATAGTGTCGTTTCACCTTGGAATCAAGGGGTTAAAGATGGTCCATCAAGTGAGCCCAAGTCGAAGGGGCCAGTTAGGCCCAAGAATAGAGATTAATTCTCCCACTAATGTAGAGATCCTTAGAAGATCGTCATTTGTATATATTTTGTAGCATATCGTAGGAGTTAATCGTAGCCTTTAATCAAGATGATCATCACAATCCATCGAGGAGGTGGAGTTGTATAAATAGGGATAGGCTCATTCATTTATAATCATCCAACAATCCAATAATTTAAAGCTTGAGAGGAATAAAGCATTCTTTGACATTCTCCAATACTTATGTTCTTTTATAATCACTTTCGAGTAAAGCTGACTTAGCTTATTTCGAGTAAAGCTGGCTTAGCTTATTTGAGTGAAGCTGACTTAGCTTATTTGCGATGGGCGAATATCGATTTAGCGTAAAGAGTGCTATTTCTCAGCTTATTTGTGATGGTTGAAGTTGCTATTTCTCAGCTTATTTGTGATGAGCGAAGTTCAAATTCGAATTAGCGTAAGGGACCTATTTCTCTTTGCACCACCAGACCGATGAAGTTGAGATTTCTCAGCTTATTTGCAATGGGCGAAGTTCGAATTCAAATTAGCAAAGGTCAATTTCTTGGATGAGATCCAGTCTTCTGTTACCAGCCATGTGCCTTTCAAGTTCATCACATTCTTCAGTGAGAGTGACCCCGATATGTGCCTTTCAAGTTCATCGCATTCTTCAGTGTCAGTGGTTCGATATGCTAGGGGTTACCAAAATCGACAAATTCATGTCCATTTCCAAGCCATTCAAAGTAAACTCCTCCATGTGCCTTTCAACATTCTTCAGTGGCAGTGGTCCGATATACTAGGGGTTTTCCAGACATTTTTTATAATATTGATAACCCAAGAACATAGGTAGTGGGTCACTTTCTTTTATATAAAAAGTGAATTAGACTCCAGTTTGCCAAACAAGTTGTAATTGGAGGGTACATTATACTATTTTTCTAATTGAAGGGTGCAAATTGCCAATAACATCTATTTTGAGCGTGCAAAATGCCAATTACCCAAATATTTAAATACTTTGTTTGTAATAAAATAAATTACATGGTTGGTTTTGTTATTATCTTAACTAGCGGGGATCCCATTGTAATTATCAATCGAACATAAGCGTCGTCGTCAACTGAAGAAGAAGAATCACGCAAAAAAAAAAATCTCTCAGAAACAATTCATCAAACAAGTTTCAGTCATGAATTTGTACGGGCTCGATTACTCACTCCTCGACGTGGGCTTCGACGATCCCACTCTCATCGAATCAATTTCAAGCCCTCATCGGATGTACAGAGACACAAGGCACAGAGAAATCGACGAGGAGGAGAAGAATTTGCTCAAACTTTCCAGTTCAATTTTGAGAGAAATCAAGTCCGATAGCACTCCGCCGAAGCGTCGGCACGACGGACTTTCGCCGCTGCCTCTTGGAATGGACTGGAGCCCTCCTCCTCGTAACTGGGTAATCACCTTTTTTTCTTTCGATTTTTCGATTTCAATTAGGAAATTAGCCATTTATCAGTTCTTAGGGTATGTTTCGTTAAGTTTAATTTATGCCAATCAGCAATCATGAATCATTCGTATTTTACTCTTGTAGTTGTATTTATGTTATTTTTTTCCCATGGCCGAATGATATTATTTGTGCACTCAATTTGTTCATGAACTCTTTTAGAACTAAATCGACTGTCTGGATTACCTAATTATGATTTTTTTCTCCCAATTAATAAATTATTAGCATCATTTATCATCAAATTTAACCAGAAATGCTATTTGAATTTACCAGGTTTTTCCGGCACCGGTTTTTTTTTTGTCCCATGTTTTGTTCTGGAGTATTATTTTGTGACTGAATATGCAAGAGTATACCGTGCATTTTGTATTTTAACAATCTCCCGTTTGTGTTGTAGAACGGACCGAGCACAATCTGGCCTCATGATTTCCAAACAGGATGGAGTTATTGTGTCACAGTTCCTTCTTGTAGCATCTTTTCCGAATCGGGAGGTTCGGAACCCGTAACGGTATAGAATCTATTATTCGTCTCAATTTACTTTTTTTTATGAATCGTATCTGTTTTGACTTTCCCATATCACAGTTTTACAGGGTTCAAGTCGGTTTGCAGTCACCATTAGGAGTTACCGCGACACGGGAAGTGTTGAGAAGATTTAGTGATTTCTTGAAGCTGTCATCTGATGTGAGTTTGCCTTTTTCCAAAGGACCCGTACAACACAATCGACCAGTATCTTGTACATAGACTAGGAAACTTCACCTTGTCTAGTAATTGACACTTTCTCTAACGAGAACGACATTGTTTGTGCCTTTGCAGCTAAACCGGTCTTTTCCCAAGAAAAAATTGCCCCCTGCTCCTCCGAAGGGGCTTTTGAGAATAAAAAGCAGAGCAGTTTTGGAGGAAGTATGTAACTCCTTTATTTTGGTTCTTGGTGAATGTCTCGTAAATTACTTCTTTTTATCCTCAAAAGTTTCAAGATAATGCCGACTGGACACTGGTGGTGTCTTCTCATTGAAATTAATTCCGCTTTTAAGCAAAACATCACTATATATTCTACTTCTTGGATTATTGGATAGCATATAGTAAGTGAAAGACATAAATCCTTCTTTTAAGCGGGATTTAATGTTAGACTTTACGTCGTACAATATAAAATTTTAATAGAGTTATTATGATCTGATAAGTTGTGTGGTTGTTCGTATACATCAATTTGATTTTATTACATTACCATCCTAAATTAGCAAAATTCGTCGCAGCGTAGGTGTGCTTTGGAGGATTGGATGACAAAAGTACTTTCTGATATGGATTTCTCAAGAAGTGCTCCCGTGGCATGCTTTCTTGAATTAGAAGCGGCTGCAAGGTCATGTATGTATCTATTTTTTCGGTTGCCGGCAACTTAAATAATTTCGATTTTCATATATAAGCTCATTACTTATTTTCTCACCTTTCAGCATTCAGTGAGTCGAGTCACCAGGTGCCGAATATAAATTTATGCAACGGTGACAGCTCATCAGATCCACTTTCAAGCCACACTGATGGTTCCTCGAGTGAAGCCTTTCACGAGAAAAATAATACGGAGGTTCATCAAGATTGCGGCGGTTCGTCTAAATCTTGTGAAAGTGTTGAAGCTTCGGACACACTTGCCAGCTCAGATTTGCAATTCCCGAATGAAGCTTTGGTTTTTCTTCCAATGGAAGAGCAGCAGAAAATAAAGAGGGTTTTCACTACCATGCAAGAACGATTTTTGACGTCAAAGACGGATATCGAAGATCTTATAGCAAGACTAGATCAAGAGCGTGCTGCCAGACAGTATCTTACCGCAAAGGTATATTTGCCCTCGTCAAATGTTAAGCGAATACAGCTAAAGCTATGTGTATAGCTGATTCTATCTGTAAAAATTGTGCTTTAATTACTGCATGTGCGATACTGCATTGGTATAATATTATTATGCACGACATAAATTAAATTTTGAGAATGTAAGATTGCACAACTTCATGAAAGAAAGAAAAGACAGAAATTGTGATTATGACAATATTTGTGGTTAATGAAGAGGATTAGTGATTACCAGGATTATGTTGCAGATGAACTCATTGTTGGTGTTGTTCTTTGTAGGTCAAAGATTTGGAAAGTGAACTTGAATCTACAAAGACGAGTGGCGAAGAAAGTCTGAAGCAGGCGATTTTCTTGGAAACGGAAAGATTTACTAACTTGCAACGGGACATGGAGGAACTCGGACGAAAGTATGGAGAGATGGAGGTCAGATTGAAAACCAAACTTTTTTCTGAATTTGTTTTCTTGTGAACTTTGTTCCGTTCTGCATTTCCTGGAAATACTTTAATATCTGTAATAACTCAGGACGAGAAAACTTCGCTCGTTAAAGAGAATGAAGCACTGCGGCAAGAATCCGATTCTGCGAAAGAGCAGCTTAAAAACTTGCAGAAATTCCATGAAGAGTCGGACTTGAAATCCAAGTCAGTTATTAAATTTCTTTCTGGGAAAGTTAAATCACTTCGAATTTCTCAATCTGCATTGCAGCAGGAGCTCGACAGGGTGACAAAAGAAAGAACATTATCGGAGGTAATTCAGATTCATGCGACAATATTAAAATACATATTGCGTTTTGAGAGAACCTTATTTTCATTTAATAAATCATGGTACTAAACAGGAGCAGCTTTTTACACAGGTCACTACAACTCATAACGGAAGTGACAACGTGACTAAGATTACAGATGATGAATGGAGGAAGATGGTAAGAGATGCTGTCATTAGCAATGCAATTCCGAGGAAACGAGGGAATTCTCGTATGCGGTATGATCTTAATACGACTGATGATGATAGTCCTGACAGCTCTGGAACAGTTGAAGACGATATTTCTTCGAGGAAAAAACTGTAACTGGCAACTACTGCGGTTGGATAATGTAATTAAGATGATATGTTGTCTTTGTAAGAGTATCGTATGTATGTATTTACGTTGACAGTTCACCGTAAAAGCAGATATGACTTGAAATTGCAGTTTACTGTTTCTGTTTACTCTAGTATCTGAACAAGGTGGTTGTAATTATTATCCAAATAAGAGGCGTTTTCTCGTGACTCGATTTGATTTTTGCAGTTATCGTTTATGTAAATACAGCAGTATTATTTTTCTACTTTCACTACAGTATTATATTAAAAACACACATCCCACATATAATCCTAAATGCCACTTACAAAAATCTCTTTCATGTCATTTCCACAATTAAAGTTTACCGTATCCAAACGTATCCGTGAACATACAGTAACAGGAACAATGGTAACGTCGAAGTTTTTCACAAAAATAAAAAATAAAAAAAGTTGTACATTGTAATAACTTAACCAAATTTAAGGCAAACTGTGCCAAAAACTTCTGTTGAAGTGCAAAAACCTTAATCAACTCGACTCGACTCGTTCTTTTTCTTTTTTTTTTTTTGGGCGCCGCACTAATCTACTTATCTCCACCGCCAAACATACCCATCATATCCTTAGAAGAGCCCATTTGCTTCATCAAGCTTTGCAAGCCGCCCATTCCACCAATCTGCTTCAGCATCTGAGGAGGAAGTACCTTACTCATGTGTTGTGCGTTCATATTTCTCGATAAAGCACTCATTTCTCCCTTCTTTGGAATCTTCAAACCCTTCATCTTGCTCCAAATCTTCGCCAGCCGTTTGTACTCTTCCAACATTTCCATTACATCCCTTACTGGACGACCACATCCTCTCGCTATCCGCATTACTCGAGATTCGTTCATCAGCTTCGGATTCGAACTGTCCAATTCTGCAATATTAACGTGTTATTTTTAACGTAATAAAGTTTGGACATCGAACCAAATAACTTCATGCGGTAAAAGAAAAAAATTGCCTTCATTAGTCATTGAGTCCATCATTGTCATGTATCTTTTAATCTTGGCCTGGCTTTCCTTTTCACGACCTTTGGGCATCAACTCTTGGCTAAATCCTGGAAGCATGGAGAACACCTACACAAAAAAAATGGAGTGAGTTTTAGTTATTCGAATCTGATCAAGATATGTCTATTCAAAAGAGAACTTGCACAAAAAAATTATTTTCATAGTGTATATATATATATATATATATATATATATATATATATATATATATATATATATATATATATATATATATATTGTGAAGATGATGGTGGCAAAATAATCTGACGTCTGTGATGAACTATATCAAGCAAGAAGCATATCATTCTGCAGTAGTTACTCGGTCCACATTGAAACACAATTGACAATTCTATTTGAAAGTAATTATTTTCAAGGCATTCTTGTTAGTGGCATCAGTATATTCTGGAAAATAGAACCACTAATTAAAACCCCATAGAGATAGGTACATAAGCAACTGACAGACCTGACCGATAGGACCCATTTTAAGTATATTCTGAAATTGCTCGTACATAATCCTCAAAGTAAAGTTGCCTTCTGAAAGCTTCTGGAGAAGCTCGGGCTGTTGATCCATAGGAACAACTTCTTGAATTTTGTCCATGAATCCAGACAAATCACCGAAACCTATAAAAATTGCAATACAATGCTACTTATTTGAACAATATTAGCAACAACAAAAAAACGAATTGTAACTACGATTAAGGATGCCAACCTAAAAGACGTTTAACAAATGGTTTGACATCAAATACTTCAAACTCATCCATATGTTCTCCCGTCCCGATAAATATGATTGGACTTTTTGTTGCTGCGACCCTGCAAAGGGAGTAGGGGGATCAATACATATTTTCAATGATATAACATATTGTGTTAATTCATGTTCATAGGTGTCGGATAGTTTAATCTATACATGAAATAATGAGCCTACAACTTGAAAGATACTTCAAAACTTCAGTGAGATCACCACATAAAATATGCAACTTACTATTGAGAATGGCTGATTAAAGCTATTAGTTGTTTACTAGGTACTTAATGTTCATTAAAATGTTGGAAGACATCCCACAATTCATGTTTATTCCGGATAACTGAGAGCAGCACCAATCAAGAAAACGCCTTGTCAGTTGTCACATATTTTGCTAAAATGTTCAACTTTAATTTCTATGAGGGTACAGCTGGTTATATGTTATATATATCAAGGGCATTCTTCAATCATTCGAGTCTCTCATTCTAAAACGAAACATATTTCTTGGAATTAACTAATCAATTGTGCTGCCAAACACAATCCATACATCTTATAGCTGAAAAGAGAAACACTTTACCCAAAAAGGGACCCAAACACTCACAATAATCTAAATCCTTCCCAACTATTAAACTCTACTTTTCCTATTAAAGTTTTCAACATGGTATTTCAATCTCAATTTTCTACTATGGTTGAGTATATATATATATATATATATATATATATATATATAACTATATCTCTATTCCACTGCCATGATATAATCATAAAATTTAATTATCGAATGTAACAAATTATGTCCGTAACCATCTTCCCCAAACTTGTCATCAATATCTACTAGTACTATATTACAGTTTCCTACACCCTGAAACTAGGAACAGAGCCAAAGTTGAGTGAACTTCTCTATCCATTCGGCGAAAGGTGCTAGAGCACATGCAAATTGGGAAGGGATGTGTCCATCACTCCCATGTCTTAATAGCTACCCCACCAATTAAATTAAAAAATTTCATAAGCTCTTTTTAAAACTTACGCACTAAGAGCACCACCTCCCTTAGCATGCCCATCCATCTTAGTGATAATCACAGCTCCAACCGCAACACTTTGCTTGAATGCCTGAGCTTGATCAAAGGCAGCTTGACCAATACTGCTGTCCATGACAAATATAACAAGATCTGGTTTCTGGAATTTTCATATAATAATTTAATTATTATAAAGTCGAGAGTACATAATAAAAAATAATAAAAAAAAAAAGGAGCATCAGAGAAAAGCATACCGTTGCTTCAGAAACTTGACGCATCTCTTCAAAAAGAGCTGCTTCCTGCTTGTGACGTCCACTAGTATCAACGATTATGAGATCACAATTTTCCTGCTTAAATCTTTCAACCCCTTCAACTGCAATTCTCACTGGATCAGACTCTGTGTAGCTGTAAACAAACAAATAATCAGTTGTAGAATCCCAAGATTGAGGATGGCAGCAACTTAATGCATTTGGATCAAAAAGATCTCTTTGAAGAAAAAATTGACTGGATAAAATAACAAGTCTTGTATCTAAAAGGGAAAAAGTAGAAGATGCTGGAAAAGAGTTTCCCACAAAATATGCATAATTAACACACTACACACCATAAACCTAATAACGGAAACACCAATTCTCCAACTTTGCTCATAATCCCCACATAAATAATTTCATAATATTACTGATCGAGGTAAACCAATCTTACGTATTAAACAATAATGGACCTTTTATACTTGAAGGCCTTGATTATGAACGAGTAGAAACTTCATTAGAATACTTATTTTCTCATGAAATTGGATCAGTATAACAGATACTGAAGTGAAGTCTACTTTCTCAGACAATTGAGCAACAAAAGAATGTAATTGGTTCTTTATTTCTTCCATGGATACATACATACATACTGACAGCATATTCTAACCATACATTAAGAAGCTAGTCCACCAAATAACTGAGAGAATGATACCTTCCGTAGAAAGGTATTTTAGCTTTAGTGGCATTCTGCTTCAACTGATCAAATGCACCAGCTCTGAATGTATCTGCACAAACTAGGGCAGGTTTCCATCCCTTCTTCTGGTGATGGTATGCATATTTTGTACAGGTAGTAGTTTTCCCCGACCCTAGAATCAAGTATGTGTGCATAATTAAATACTTCTGAATATGTCATCACAGTCAATTAAACATGTAATTGCATAACCCAAGTGCGAGTCGACAATTTACGGACTTTCAGCCCGGAGTGACACTCTATACAACACACATCAATGACTAACATCAATGCCATGATAACAGCATACCTTGCAGACCAACGAACATAACAATACTAGTTTTCCCTTTTTTTAGAGCAAAGGAAGGTTTCCCGGGATCCAATATCTTGCATAGCTCGTTATAAATAGCCTGCAAAAAGAGGGGAAGAAAAAAATATGAGAAACTTGCAAGAGTAGAAAAGGATGAAAAGAGAAACCAAGACATTGTTATTTTGAATCCATTCGCAGTTGGTTCAGTAATTGGGAATACGATCACACATGACGAAAATAAAAACTACAGCATGGTGCTTATTACATAACATATAGGAGATAAGCAGACATACATACATAATCATGCATGTATGGTGTATCAACCATACATGCATCTGAAAACGAGCAAGTACATGCAACAGAAAAACACTGTAACACCGACACGAAAATCATGCTGCAACTCCATTTCCCAAATTAATAACCACGCCCCAAAGAAGAAGTACAAAGAGAAAATATGAATAAATAATAAACTATCTAAAGAATATCTTCATATTCGCAGCCAAAAAAAAGAGGGAAGAATATTGAGTTACTAAATCCCACAACAAAGCACAACATTTTCCTTAATTTTCAATTTTCGCCTTCCCAGATCAAATCCCACATCTAAAATCATCGAATATCCAAAACCCTCAATTAGGATCCAGGACTGAAAATCACACCCTCAATTTATAAATAATTTCAAGTACAAAAATAAACCGATAACTCTATTTTTTCAACCATTGCGGGATAAATAAAAAAAAAAGTAAAAATCGGTATGCACCTCTTGGATAATTCTGCGTTTGTTATGGCCGGCAGCTAGCTCTTCGAGATTGACGATTTTCTTGATATTGTTCTTCATATCGCGAACGAGCATGAACTGAACATCAGCTTGAAGGAGAGCGCGCGTAATCTCATTGAGGCAATCATTTAAAACCTTCTCATCAATGATCGTCGCATTGCTCATCTGCTGAAGAGCACGCGAAATGCTTCCACCTAATTCCGCGAGCACCATCTTTACTGATTCTAACTGATCGGACACAAATTCCGATTAGGGTTTGGGGTTGGGGGAAAGAGGGGTGGCGATTTGGGATTTTTTTCTGAGGGAATGGTAATTGAGATAATACAACTACACAAGTATTATTATGTCCGGTTCGGACCGGAATTGCCTAAACTGTACATCCAGCTCGAGTAATTTGTGTTGGATTGGATTAAAATACATTTTCCATCGAGTCATTTAATAAAATAAAATAATCGATTTCTTCTGTTATATCAATGAATGTAATTTTATTTTATTTTTGTATTAGATGTGATTTTTCAATAGTATTAATAATTTAATAACAAATCCTAATCTGTAGTATTTTAGATAAAACCATTTTTCCCCATTTTTTCTCTCTCGTATGATTTACAAACTATTATACGAGAATTTAAGTTTACTCAATGCACCTACATGATTACTGCGGGTTCCATCATTAAAAAAAATGAACATAAATATTGGCTAAGTGGAATAACACAAGGGTGTTATGTACTTATATTAAAGTACAAGGGGGTAATTTGCTTATATTGAAAGTATAAGGGGGCCATATCACAAAGTTCAAACAACAGGGGTTTAAGTGCTATTTACCCAAAAAAAAAGGCAAGAACACTAAAAGAAAACTTGATTGAAACCCAATGCAAGAACAGTATATAGCTTCTGTAAGCAGTTCATTATACAACCTATAGAAAAAGCACACGTAGTGTATCTTTTTCTCTTCTCTTTTTTTTCACACGAACGCATAAATAGTAAACGACTTCTCCATCTTTTCTCATTAGAACACATCGGGATGAAATCGACCAGGAATGGAGCTGCTCTGCTGAGCCTGGCTTAAATGCAATGTCAACGCATAGTTGTTCACCTGCACAAACATACATAGTTAAATGGAAAAACTTATCATAAAATATACAAAAATATCATAAAACGAAAACATTTAAATATAAAATAAAAAAAAAAACGCACTAACTAACCTCGAGAGTTCTCACACGCTCTTGGTACTGAGCCACCATCTGCTTCAACTGCTGCACCTCTTGGCTCCTTTCGTCATTCTCCTTTTGCCGTTCGTACTGTATCGCTACAGCTCGTTTAAGGATTGCATTATCTCGTACAAGCGCCTCCATTTGTTCCTTCAGCATCACACTTTCCTAAACGAAATATTATGAGTTGCAAGAACGTTCATTCGAATTGGGTCGATCGGATCATAATAAACATCTACAGACTCTCCAATCTATAATTTTGTTGATTGATTTAAAAATTATACAGAGATATGCAAGGCAAGATTTGGATTTGTCACCTTGTGGAAACTTTGAGCTGACTCAGCACTAGCTCGAGAATTAATGGATTTTTCCAAACTTTCCAATATTCTTGCTGCGCGGGATCTTGCATCGTCAATGCTAGTGGCACTCATCATCTCAGTCACAAATAAGTCAACCCATTCGGTACCATTTACCGGCAGGTTGCTTTGGACTTGAGGCTCCTGTAAATTAACTGCATCCCCACTAGTTGGTGTTGCACCTGCGAATTATAAATTTGAAGTCTAAGATGTCGATAATTAATTACGAGAACAACAAATTCATTGAAACATACACGTAAAAAAACGCCAAAAATTATCATGCTCGAATTATACATCCGAACTTCTCCCCAAAATAACTAATTTTCGGTAAGGAATCAAACAATGGCAAATTTAATCACGAACACGACAAAAAGTCCAATTTCATATGCATACATCGATCGGCAAAAATCTGTCTTGGTTCAAAATATGCAGATTAAGAAGGCTAAGCTGACTCGATAAAACACTCCACACGGATTAATCTCAAGTAAAAATTAAAGAAGTCCAATTTCAGACCTTGTTCGATAATGTTATTTTCTTCAGAAGCAGAGCCTGAGTTGCCCTTGGAATATCCATCGTAAAGTTCATGAATGCTTTTAATAGCCAAGTCCAAATCGTTGCCAGAATCTTCTAGAGCCTTCTCGAGAAACTGAAAGTAGTTAAAGAAACGGTAAGATTGAACAGAATAACAAGAGTGAACGATGGTACGTGCACTATAAAAGGCCGAATAACCAGTCATATTTTTAAGCATTTGTAAGCAGCTGCTAAATTATATTCCAATTCACCATTTTCCCAAACAATACAATTCAGCCGAATTTAATTATACATAAATTCATTTAAAATGAACAAACAAGGTTGGATTGGATTTAAGAGACTGCTCAAGATATCGTATTGCTCAAGAAACAAATATATAACGAACAATTCGTATCTATCTACCAAACCCTAGGAACAACAGAGATAATGAAACCTAAGCGTAACGCTCACCTGAATTTCAGTATCGGGAAACAAAGCCTTGAGCTGATCAACTAGGCTTGTTTGAACCGGCGGCGAATAAGTAAACGGCACCGGAGACGCCGACGAAGAGCACCGGAACTTCTTGTACGCCGGCTGCGGTGCGGACTCCGGCGACGAGTCCATGTCATCGAAGAACGATCTCTTGCCATAGACCATTGCAGACATTATTCTTGTATTTTTGAATTAATTTAGTTCGAGAATAATTTATCGCCTCGATTGCTCAATAGACATTTATTCCCAAATTCAAATTGGAGAAGGAACAAATTGAATCAAAAATTAGGGTTTGGGATTCCAAGATTGGATAGAGAAGTACTTTTCTTTGTGTTCACGTTTTCTGGAGAAAAGCGTTTTTGCGGTGGTGGACGTGGGTATTTATAGTGGTCGATATTTATGTAAAAAGGGAAAATTAGAAAAATCCCTTAATTTTATTTGGGTAAATTACGGCCGCACCCTCGAGGTAAGATTAAATTACAGAAAAAAGAACTTTTCTGTTTGATTAATTACAATTGTTCCCTCCAATTATGAAACTTCTTACTTGTCAATCCTTGCGGAAATTTAGTGGAACTTCTAAATTATGTAGAATATTGTTCTGTTTGTATCCGTTTTACCCAATTCGAGCTCCACATTTTGAAACAAAATGATTATAAAATGTGTATCTTGATTTGTATATATATCAGATTGTGGTGCATTAGAAACTACATTTTTGCACGAAACGAGTCCGCAAAATCTAGAAGATTATGTCGAATTTGATATCATGGCGTACCTGTAAGGATTCATAACTGAGGGGTGGTTGTAATTATCAAACCAAAAAGATTTTTTTTTTATATAATTTGACCTTACTCCAAAGGTGATCGTAATTTACCCAAATTTATTTTATCCACAAGTGTAAAGACACGTTATTTTTTTAGTTTTTCGTTTTTGATTTAGAACCCATTTAACTAAGTTTATTTTAAACAGCTTATAAGCTTTTACATTTAATAAGATATTATAAAAGTTGATAAGTTGTTAGCTTTTTAAGTCTTATATTTAGAATTATGTATTAAAGTTTTTCATAATGATTTTATAATCTATTTTTACTCATTACAAAATCTTAAATAAAAATATTGTGTAAATCAATTATTTAAAATAAATTATTTATTTGGTCTCAGAATTTTTTAGATATTTTTAATAAAAAAAATTACTAAATACTTTAAAAGTATTTATTTTCAAACATCTTATAAACTCTTTTTAAGAGCTTATAAGCTTAAAGCAAATACCCTCTTACCCTCAAAACAAGAATTTTTAACTCCTCTGTTTATTATTTTAACTTGTCCTTTTTCATTGGGTTAGCTCAAGTAATTTATAAACTGAATTATTATAATTGGTTGCTTGTCTAAACATTTTATCAAATATCTATATTATATATAAAACTAAGATACACAATCAAAGTTTTCTAATTGAGGAGATTGAGTCCATAATATTTTATAAATTTCAAAATAACCCCACTTACCATATTCACCCATATTACTAATGAATTTATTTCACATTATTGGTTTTTAATTTTTTATCTCTCCTACATGTCAAAATGGTGTCTTTTTATTGGTTATTGATTTTCCTTTTTAATCCATTGCTTCATATTAAAAAAACGTAAATATATAAATGGACATTCCACTTAATTTGGGTTAATTAAATTTTATGCACAATATTATATTAATTGCCAAAAAAACCCAATTTTCAAATTTCATCTATCCTACATGGCAAAATAGTGTCTTTTTATTGGTCAATGAGTTTTTTTTTTATTATAATATTTTCATTAAAAAAATCGTGGGACTGAAATGCAATTATGTTCCACCACATATATCACATATTATTATAAATTTCAAAATAACCCAACTTACCATAGATAGTCACCCATAGTATTAATGAATTAATTTCACAATAATGATTTTTAATTTTTTATCTCTCCTACATGTCAAAATGGTGTCTTTTTATTGGTTATTGATTTTCCTTTTTAATCCATTGCTTCATATTAAAAAACGTAAATATATAAATGGACATTCCACTTAATTTGGGTTAATTAAATTTTATGTACAATATTATATTAATTGCCAAAAAAACCCAATTTTCAAATTTCATCTATCCTACGTGGCAAAATAGTGTCTTTTTATTGGTTAATGAGTTTTTTTTTATTATAATATTTTCATTAAAAAAATCGTGGGACTGAAATGCAATTATGTTCCACCACATATATCACATATTATTATAAATTTCAAAATAACCCAACTTACCATAGTCACCCATAGTATTAATGAATTAATTTCACAATAACGATTTTTAAATTTTATTTCTCCTACATGTTTATTTTTAAAGTAGTATAGATAAAATAGGTAATTACATCAATTTATATTAATTACTTTTTTTGTTACCTTTTTATATTCCCTAACTCTACTATAAGTTAACATTCAACATGATGTACATTCTTCAACTTTTCCACATACTTTTTTTTTTTTTCTGTTTCGGAGATATGGAGAGGATTCTTGAAAAAGAATTGCATTGGTATCACCTACATGCAATGGTATATTCATCATAGTCTCTTTTTTAGTGTAACAATGAATTATTGCTTTATTTTGTATCTGATTTCTTCATTCAATTTTATATGTAGCCTTTAAAGAATGTTTTTGTTGAGGCTTCTCGGTTGTCGGATTGTCTACTATCAATATTCGATACGAGGAGGGAAATCATTTTCAAGTTGCGGTATCTTCGCGCAAAAAACATGGAAAAATGTATATGTTGTTGACTAAGGGTTGGACAGAGTTTTGTTACGCACATAACATGGTTTGCGGCAACACGTATTCTTTTTTTTTTTTAACCAATGGGATGATGTACTTGAGGTGTGGCACGGCCCAGCCTTTCCAACGATATGATATGTCTTCGCCCTCCTTAAAGTTTTATTATTAATAATATGAGTTGCATCGATTTATAAATAAAATCCATTTTATTTAGTGTTTTATTTATTATGTTGAAAGACCATTGTATCTATATTATATATAAAACTAACATACACAATAAAATTTATCCACTTGAGGAGATTGAGTCCACAATTTATTATTAATTTCAAAATAACCCCACTTACCATAATCACCATATTATTATGTAATTGATTTCACATAATTAATTTTTAAATTTTATCTCTCCTACATGTCAAAATAATGTCTTTTTATTGGTTATTTAGTTTCCTTTTTTAATCCATTTTTTCATAATAAATACGTGAATTCTTTTTTTGGGTTAATTAAATTTTATGCACAATATTATATTAATTGCAAAAAAACCCCAATTATCATAATCATCTATATTATTAATTAATTAATTTGA
>NW_012194881.1:2507920-2528943 GCF_000504015.1 Erythranthe guttata | reverse complement strand
AAAACAATAATAGCACTTTGCACTCTCAAAACACAATAAATTATTCACAATGCACCCTGAACTGAATAATGAAGGAATTTTTTTTATTGTTTTTTTTTTACCAGGGATGCAAAATAATACATAAATTATTATTTTCTTCAACCTCCAACCTAATTTCGAGCGCAAAAAGTGCGGGAAAAAAAAACACCTGATTATTGGAAAAAACTATATTTTCTTACAAAATAAACTAAAATAAAATTTTATCACTAAATTATTCGATTGATGGATTTTTTTTTATTGTAACTGGTGGAAATATGAAGTAAAAATATTTGGAAAAAAAATATGACTTTCAGATAACTTGATAACGAAATAGATGAAGGATTCTTTTTTTCATAAAATATTTTATTGGGATAAAAAATATAATTTTTAAATAAGTTGATGAGATGTATTTTTATTTACGCACTTTATAGTTTCAAAATGATTGATGAATAAAAAAAATTATTTGACATTTTTCATCCTAAAAACTACCACTAAAAGTATTAAATTACATTTATGAGCTTTAAACATTCATTTGGGATGCATTATGCATGATTTATTATGTTTCGAGGGTGCAAAGTACTATTAATTAGAATTAGAATTAGAATTAGAATTAGAATTATCATTATCATATAAGTATTAATATTAGTATTAGTATTAGTGTTAGCATTAGGATTAACATTAGCATTAGGTACATTAGGATTTTACTATTTGTATGAATATTAGTATTATGATTAGCATTATGACTAGAATTAGTAGAATTAGTATTAATATTAGCATTATAATTAGAATTAGGATTTGGATTAGGATTAGCATTAACATTAGCATAATATAATTAGTATTAAGATTAGCGTTAGCATTAGCATATATGTATTTTTAGGATAAGAACTATGATTAGTATTATTATTATGAATAGAATTAGCATTAAAATTAAGATTAGCATTATGATTAGGACTATAATTATGATTAGGATTAAGATTATGATTATAATTATGATTAGAATTAATATTAGGATTGTAATTTTGGTTATGATTAGCATTAGTATTAGTGTTAGGGTTAGGATTACCATTAACATTAGAAGTAGAAGTAGAATTAACATTAATATATTAACATTAGCGTATTAGGATTAATGTGAATAATAGCATATTAGGATTGACATTAGTATTAATGTATTTGGATTAGGATTAGCGTTAACACTAGCATTAGGATTATGATTAAGATTATAATTGATATTGATAATGGTATTAGCATTAACATTAGCATATTAGGATTATCAGTAGCATTAGTATTACTAATAGTAATAGTATTATTATCAGATTAGTATTAATATTTGGAAAGGTAAAGGTAATGGTAATGATATTGGTTTTGGTATTGCTATTTTTTTTGCTATTGGTTTTAGTATTAGTACATTAGTATTGGCATTAGTACATTAATATTAGCATTAACGTATTAACATTAGTAGTAGTATTAATATTAGTATTAGTATTAGTATTAGTATTAATATTAGTGTTAGTATTAGTATTAGTATTAGTATTAGTATTAGTATTAGTATTAGTATGAGGAATATGATTAAGATTAATACTAATAAAACAATTGGTATTGATATTTGTATTGGTATTAGTATTGGTTTTGGTATTGATATTTGTATTGATATTGGTTTTAGTATCAGTACATTAGTATTGGCATTAGTACATTAATATTAGCATTAAAGTATTAGTATTGGTAGTAGCATTAGTATTAGTATTAGTATAAGTGTTAGTATAAGTATTTGTAATAGTATTAGTATTAGTATTAGTATTAATATTAATATTAGTATTAGTATGATGATTATGACTAAGACTAATATTAATAAAATAATTTTGAAATTGAAATTTTTTATGACATGCTTATCCGTGATTCTGCAGATCCATTTTTTGATCTTATAGAATTTGTTTACCTGGATATGGTGAGCAACCTGTTCAATCCTGAGTACTTTGAGGCCATAACAATTATTGCATCGGCTAATGAAAGTGTCGGTTTTGTGAATGATCATTTTTTGTCGCTCATAACTGGAGAAGAGAAGGTTTATTTGAATTCCGATAGTGTGTACAATGATGAGTTAGTATCATAGATCCGAGTTCCTCAACACCATATCGTGCTTCAGAATTCCACCTAGGTTGCATTGAAAAGATGTATTCCCGTTATGCTCATAAAAAATATTGATCAGGCTAGATGATCGTGCAGTGGAACTAGGCTTCAGGTTATTAATATGGGAAAACACGTTCTCAAATGCAAGACACTACCCAATAAACATGTTGACCATATAGTGTACGTTCATTGCTCAAATGATATTGGTACCGTCCAACTCTACATCGCCTATTAAATTTTAGCAACGTCAGTCTTCGGCGATGGTTTCCTTTGCAATAACAATCAATAAAAGTTAAAGACAAACTCTTTCCCATGTAGTATTGCACTTGCTCAGACATGTTTTCAGTCATGGACAACTCTATGTCGCACTCTCGAGAATTAATAGTTGAAGTGGCATAAGGATTTTGATCACATCGGAATCTGGCGATACAACCAACTACAAATAATGTGGTACATGGATGTTTTTCGGCATATATGAAGGTAACTATATAAAATCTTATACAATTTTACATAATGACCTTTATTTTGTATAACTTATATGTTTTGGCATTCCTCATTTGTAGGTTAATTTGCATTGTACTAGGAACTTGCTACGGGCTCCACTCAATATTTTTATCAAGGTAATTTATTGTAGAATGATTTTATGTCATTAAATATTTATATTTGTATTATTTTGGTAACGTTTTACTTATTTTGTATAATCATTGTACAAAATAGCAGGTCAATTGCATTGTATTGGATTCGTTACATGCGTTTAGGGATATTGTAGCTGAAACACGCTCAAATAAGCTTCAACGAATCAGTGAGCTCCATCCTCTTTACTTGCCTCTACAGTATCCTCTTTTATTTTCTTACATGGAAGATGATTATCGAGACAATATTTGTTTGAGAGAATCTTCGCTTGCTGATAATAGAAAATGGAGGAAGGTAAGCATGCGAGAGTTCTTTGCATATCTAATCCAGAAACGGCGTTGATAACATTTGTTACTTTTGCATTTCAAGAAGTTATTTCAGCAGTTCTGTGTTGATGTATTTTCGATGGTAGAGTCACAGAGGTTGAATTTCATAAGATTCAATCAAGATCAACTTAGGGTTGACATGTACAAGGGTATCGAAGAAAATATTTTTAAAGGAGACACTGAGGGTAAATCAATTGGACAACGCATTATAATTCCAGGGTCGTTCACCGCAGGTCCAAGGTATATGTTTAACAACTTCGTTGATGCTCTTCAAATATGTAGCTGGATTGGATCTCCAACCCTCTTCATTGCCATCACATGCAATCCTCAATGGCCAGAAATACAAAGGGTGTTGAAAGATACAAATCTCAGGTCGGAGGATCGGCCAAACATTCTTTGTCGTGTGTTCAAGATGAAGCTCGATAGTATGATGACAGAAATCAAGGAAGGTTGTATATTCAGACGTATTACAGCATGTAAGTATTTAATTAGATCTCAGTTTATAATTATACATTTACTTCATTCATATAAATTAAAGAATTTGCTCATGTGTGAGTTTAACTACTTATTGCTTCCTTAACTAAATTAATGCATATTTTTTTAATACCATATGTTTATATTTTCTATGCAGATGTATGCTTAATTGAATTTCAGAAACGAGGTCTACCGCATGCACATATTTTATTGTAGTTTCATAATGACGATAAGCCCAATAACCTAGAAGAAATTGATAGGATCATATGTGCTGAAAATCCCGACGAAGTAAACGACTGAAAGATGTACCAGTTGGTGGAGAAGTATATGATACATGGACCGTGCGGTCAGGCGAATTTGAAATCTCCCTGTATGAAGGATCGAGTTTGCACGAAGCGATTTCAAAAGCCATTTGTGCAGCGCACTGAATCAGATGCAGATGGTTTTACTGTGTGCAAGAGAATGGAAGATGGCAGAACAGTTACGAAGAAGAAAACTACTCTTGACAATGGGTTTGTAGTCCCGTACAATCGTATATTGTTGAGTAAATACCGATCTCACATTAATATCGAGTTATGCAACCAGAACAAGTCAATCAAATACATGTTCAAATACGTAAACAAGGGGCATGGCCGAGTTACGGCGGCATTTTACGAAACACGCAATACAGATGGCGGTGCTGAGATTTGTGATGAGATAAAGATGTACCACGACTGCAGATATCTTTCAGCATGTGAGGCAATGTGGAGGTTTGCGAACTTGGGTTAAAAGAGGATTCTCGAACTTGGGCGCCAAGGAACAAAAAGATCTTCTATTGGTAGGCTTGCGAATGTTCCCCCTGGAAAGGGTAACGACTAATACCCTAGATTGCTAATTAACATTCAGAGGGGATATACGTGCAACGAGGACATCAGAAAAGTTTTTGACACCGTCTACCCTACGTTTAGGGATGCATGTTATGTGTTGGGTTTATTAGATAACGACAAAGAATACATATAGTCATTAATAGAAGTGAATACTTGGGCACCGATGGATTATATAAGAAGGTTATTTGTAGTTATGCTTCTTTCCAATAGCTTAAGTCGGCCCGAACATGTTTGACAAAGTTGTTGGTTGGATTTGGCTGAGGGTATTGCTTACAAACAACAAAGTCTTCATACTAATCCAGGTATGGCAATTTGTATAACACATTATTCAATTAGATTTTAAATATTACTCATCCTTTTAATATTGTCGTTTTGAACTAAATGCACATAATTTATCCATTTTTTTTTTTTGAAAATTTACATATATGGGATGAAAGCTTGAAGAACTATACTCTCACCGAAATAGAAAAAATATTGCAAAGCAATGGTAAAAGCTTGCGAAATTACGCGCCCATGCCAGTTCCAATCGAATTCTCAGCGGATGACACAGTAAACATATTGGTATTAGATGAACTGGATTACGACCGCTTTGAAATGGGTAGGGAACTTCAACGGTGTCTTGCTTGAATTACAGACGTGCAAACAAAGGTTTATGATGTAGTCATGGATGTTGTATCCAATGACCGTGGTGGAATGTTCTTTCTATATGGCCATGGTGAAACGGGAAAGACGTTTCTATGGGTAAACTCTTTCTGCTGCAGTTCATTCCAAGGGAGAGATTGTAATTAACGTTGAATCGAGTGGTATAGCATCGTTATTGCTCCCCGGTGGAAGAACAACTCATTCTCGATTCGGACTACCCATAAATGTACACGAGAGTTCCACATGTAGCATATCGCAACAAAGTCCACAGGCGGAGTTGTTCATAAGGGCAAAGCTTATTATATGGGACGAGGCTCCTATGATGCATAGATATTGTTTTGAAGCGCTTGACAAGACAATGAAGTCAATATTACAGGTTGACAAACTCTTTGGTGGAAAGATGGTTGTTTTTAGAGGAGATTTTAGGCAGATTTTACCAGTTGTGCTCAAAGCATCAAGGCAGGACATAGTACATGCTACGATAAACTCCTCTTCGTTGTGGAATTTCTGTCGTGTCATGAAGTTGACTAAGAACATGAGATTGCAGTCATGCTCTTCTCCATCTAACGTGGATAAGGTAAAAGAATTTGGAGAGTGGATACTGAAGGTTGGTAGTGAGGATATTGGGGAACAAAATCATGGTGAAGCTTCGATAGTGATTCCCGATGACATGTTGATTGGTGATTCAGAAGATCCATTCAGAGACCTACTGGAATTCGTTTACCCGGATTGTTGAGTAACATATATGATCCGGATTATTTTCAAGGGAGAGCAATTCTTGCACCAACTAATGAATGCGTCGAGTTTGTGAACGATCACTTAATGTCTCTCATTCCAGGAGAGGAGAAGGTGTACCTGAGCTCAGATAGTATGTTTAGGGACGAGCAAACAATGAAGGATAATGCATAAATTTATTCGACTGAATTCCTCAACACAATAAGATGCTCCGAACTTCGTTCTCATGCGTTGAAGTTCAAGATTGGTGCACCCGTTATGCTAATAAGAAACATCGATCAAGCTAAAGGATTGTGTAACGGGACCAAACTTCAAATTATTAGAACTAGCATTCACGTTCTGAGTTGCAAAACTCTTTCCGGAAAAAATATCGGTGACATGGTGTTCATTCCTCGGATGACTTTAATACCATCTACCGGACTGCCAATTAAATTTCAGAGAAGACAGTTTTCGTTGATTGTTTCTTTTGCAATGACGATCAATAAAAGCCAAGGTCAAACTCTTTTGCATGTTGGTTTGTATCTTCCTCAGCATGTCTTCAGCCATGATCAACTATATGTTGCACTGTCCAGAGTTAAGAGCAGAGGTGGCATTAAGATATTCATCAAGTCGGATTCGGGTGAACTCACCAATGTTACTAGAAATCTCGTGTACAAGGAAGTATTTCATCGAATTTGAAGGTAGAGAATATTTTCGTATTTACCAATTATTCATGTAACATGTTTTTTATTTTATTTTTAAAGAACTTATTCTTTTGCAGGTGTTTCTTATCTATATATTTTCCCCGGTGCGATGTTATTTTCAGTCATTTCCCTATGGTGCTCGGTGCAATTCTTATTATCTTTAAGATTTATTTTTGACGATATACTAATATTTAATAGTATTCTTATATTATAACTATGAAGAACATGACACTTATAACATATTTTTATTATCGTTGGTCGATTACGTTATGTACTTAGATTCAGTGACCGTAATAATTGTTATCTGCTTAAATTTATTTTTGAGACATGTATTTTCAGTCAAAAATATGTCGCCCGTGCATCGCACGGGTGAATACTAGTTTGACAAAATTAAAAATACTCCCACAAAATCCCATAAAATTCATTGAATTATTAACCAACCTTAAAACAGTGTAATGGTGATGACATACAAATTGAATACAAGAAGGTTAAAAAATTCATATAAAAAAACATAAAATGGGACCCAATAAATTATTTTCACATCAAATAGTTTCGCCGGAGTAGCTGCAAACAGCACCGGTCGGAGATGGTCAACGGTGAAAGCGTTGACCCTGTTGAAACAATCATCAGATGTTCCGTGTAACAACTCTTCCCCCTTCAGTTGTGACCTAATTGCGAAGAGATTATTAATTAATAATCTCGAAAAAAATAGAAGCTTCAATTCTTGAAAACAAATTTAAACAAGTGCAGGGGAATAACTCGAGTACCGGAAATTTGAAATTTCTATTGACGAGGCTCCACCAAGACGTACAATGGCTTTCCATCCAACATTCGTCGTTCCTAGACCAAATTTTCCGAAATTAATTTCCACTATATACAGGTAAACCTCTATAAATTAATACGGTCGGGACTAACAAATTTCTATTAATTTAGCGAAATATTAAATTATCGAACTAATAATTTACTACATTTTTACCCACTCGGGACCATAATATACTATTATTTAAACGAGATTATTAATTTATCGAATATTAATTTATCAAGGTTCTACTGTATGCGTAATTACACAAATCAGCAGATGCCAGATAGTATATAAAATCTCAAAATGTTCGAAAATTTAGTCGAATAAAAATAACGATATGCAGAACCTTTTCAAGATGCGAAAGTGAGTTAAAGTAAAAATTACCTTAATCTCTGGCACACCAATAACACATGCACATTCGACAACCTCGGCGCCACCTCGTTCTACGTAATTTTTTAAAAAAAATTATGATTATTATTAGTGTGATTTTGAAGTTAACATATAATTGCAATAAAATTCGGAAGCTCACCCAAAAGGCGAATGGCGGCAGAAAGGGTCCCACCGGTAGCCACCAAATCGTCGATAACTAAAGCACGCTCTCCCTTTTCAACAGCACACTTATGCATTTCCAAACAATCGTTACCGTATTCGAGTTCATAAGCTTCAGAAATAACTTCACCTGGAGCAATAATACAAAAAATCATTAATAATTTCGAACAATTAGGTTCGATTTAATCGTCTCTAAAGTAAAGTATTCGCCCGGACGACATAATTATTTTATTACATGACCACCTCATCCAAAAGTTTAAGCTGTTATCAAAGTGAATCGTCCACATCATGTAGAAATAGCAAGAATCTTTCGAGTTTTTATTTTTTGCGAAAAATCAAGATTGAATTTTTAGTTATTACCTGGGAGTTTCCCCGGTTTACGCAACGGAACGAATTTGGCACCGATTGCCAATGCAATCGGAGGAGCAAATATAAACCCTCTTGCTTCAACTCCTATACAACAAAATTAAACTATCACAATTTCAGACAAGTAACTAACTAATAATCCTTAAAAAAAATCAATGTAATTGAAGTGTCATATTGCACTGCACTTACAAACATCTACCGTTGATCGAATTTCGTACAAAGTTGCTAAATCTTTTCGGGTTAATTATAAAGATTAATCCAATTAATTAAAAAAAATGTAAATTAATTTGCATGCATTTCTCAGCATAAGTCAAGTACTCAACAACCCAACATAAATTCATCATCCCCATAATCATAATTCAATAAAAAAAATTAAATAAAAAAAATAAGCAGAAAAAACCTTGAAAAGGTGAGAAAAAACACATTACCAGCAACAATAGAGATACCCATGTCTCTGTATCTATCAACAAATATATCAACAGTGTGCTTGAAGGCCTTGTGATTGGAGACAAGGGTTGTTATATCTTGAAACATAATTCCTGTAAAGAAAAAAATGAAAAAATAATTAATTAATTTCAATAAAAAAAAAACAGAACTTTTTTCCATGGAATTTTCTTCCCACTACAATTATATTTATAAAAAATAAAAATAAAAATAAAAAAAAGATTGAATTTTGAAGTGGCCCAATTAGGGATATTCATTGAGGTGGAAAAGAAAGACCTGGTTTAGGGAAATTGGGGACAACACTAATTGCATCAGAAATGGCCTTCAATCTTGGGTCACCCCTTAAACCATTTTCTGCTGCAAACATCTTTGGGGGTAAAATTTCTTGTGCCTGTTTCTCTCTCTTCTCTCTCTCTCCTCTCCTCTCTCTCTAGACAATGGAAAAACAGAGTTGTGGGAGGAAGTGAGAGAAAGTGAGAAACTAAGTAAGTATTAAAGACTGTATCTTTGAGTTGGTGGACAAAAGCTCCACTGAGGAAGATCCAATTGCTCAGTGGTGCTATTATTTATATACACCAACCTTTTTTTATTTTTTTATTTTTTGTTTATATAAATAATTTTCTGGTGGATATATATAGAAATTGAATTGTTTGTATTTCAGCAGAGAGAGAAAGGGCTGGCTGGTATCCAATGCTTTTGATGGGTACTTGAATGCTGTGTGTCCTTTCTTTTTTTTCTTTTTCAACTAACAATTTTAATTTTTAGACAGTGAGGTCTTGTCCACTCACTAATATCACAATACTCTTTTTTTTTTTTTTTTTTTTTTTTTTTTTTATATATAGATATATACATAATTTCTTTTTTTTTTGCTAATTATTTTTAACAATTTACCATCTTGAAGTCGAAGAGTTTAACACGAGAATGAATTTCTTCATACCGAAATCCTTTGTTTTGTATTTATTTTTCGAGGAATTCCCGTAACTCTCTAGTAATCTTTATGTTACATTACACACTTTACAATGTATCCATTTCTAGGGCATGTTTGGATGATAAAATGTGCTCGACTATATATAATCCAAATTTATCACGTGTTTGATTTTCTTAACCATGTTTTTGAATAGATAAAATTATCCGATATCTAATCATCACGTCAATTAATTATTTGTCCACACAACTCGATTGGGATTAGGGCTTGCAATTTGGTGATGTGAGTTGAGTTTTGGTCAACTCAGCTTCTGTACCATTGAATTTCGTTAGTATGACATCAAGTTCGGCTTGCGTACTTTTTTCGAATTTCGAATTTACATTGGGCTTTTTAGTATAGGCGAAAAGCTTATATACCTTACTTTTTAAGAAATGACATTCGGGCCCCTGCAGTTTACAAATTTCTTACATTAATGAACCTACAAAGGATGTTAATGTAAGAAATCTACAAATTGCAGGTTAGAATGTAATTATGAAAAATAATGAGGGGGTTTTCGTAATTAGAGAAAGAAAATTAAGCGATATTAATTACAAGGCACGTGGCTGATTTAGGAGCTGAGCAATAAGATACGCAACCGCAGAGAATTACGGCTCCTGAATCCTGATTGGCAGAAAATCACGTGGCAGGGTCAGGAGATTCGGGATGGTCCCCCTTTATCTACCTAGACTTGGTGACGTGGCAGGGGTCTTATCAGGTGACCTCAACCCCATCCCAGATCTATCCACGTGGCACTTCCTCTATATGTGTGGTCACGATTTCTTGTCAGGTCTAGAATGGGCCTTCTGATTGCGTGAAAGGAAATGCCTATCACTTTTGGAATTTTTGGATCTCGTGTACATGCATCACACACTGTAATTTCTTTTTTTTTTTTTTTAAATATAATAATTTTATATATATATTTTTTAATTATATATTTCCCTCCCGCCAAACTCATATTTTGAAATTTTTTACTTGAAATTCGAGTTATTTCTATGCAACATTCGATGAAAATTATGCTGTGTGTGTTTCTACCGTTAATTTACACACATTAACGTGGGTGTGTATTTGTGTCTATATAACCAATAAAGATCCAGTGTATATCACGCGATGTAGCATAGTGTAAAACGTGATTGCATGATACAATTTTGTATTTCCAAATTCGTAGCAATCATTTTTGAACCTATTTCAGTGAGCAATGTTTTTTGTAAATTTTGGAGTCTTTAATCTTAATGGGTTTTAAATCCATCTTACTTGAATTTAATTTGAAATTGTGTTGCACTATTTTTGCATATTATGTCGGTTTATTCCGATTTAATATGGAAGTGGAGATAAAAAATGTAAAAGAATGTCAGATTTCCCTTTGGTTTAACTTGTAATTATTTCAGTGCTTTGCACGGGCTAGCATTTCAAAAGAGAATAAAATAATTATTTAATTATATAAAAATAAATTTTGTAAAAGTCTTGAAATATTTATTTTTGATATTTAAACTATATTACTAGCATTAACATTCGTACGAATATGATGATCAATTTTTTTTTACGAAGATGCCATTAGAATTGTTTAGAGCTAACCTAGAGGTTCTTTCTTTTATATATAAATATTTAAGGTTTCAAGTAACGAAAGGTACTTTGAAATGAAATTGTTACTTAAACTTTCGCGTTGGAAAAATGATTATTTGATGAGTTTAAATCCACTTTTTAGTAAAGTTAAATTTTAAGGGAGGTTTCTGTCATATTTCTAAATATAATGGATCTATGCATAATTATACCTAATTTTAGGGGAAGACCATGTAATTTAGGTAATATTGGATTAAGAACCATAACAAAATTTCAAAAAGTCAACGGTTAGATGAATTAACTATTACCTAATATAAAATCTTAAGAGGGCATACATAATCTTATATCTTATATATAAAAGAAAGAAATGTTGGGCAACCCTAAAAAAACCTAATGGTATTTTTGTAATTATTTATTTTTAATATTTTTTCTCTACTAATTTCTAACTATAATTTTTAACAATTATCAAAATTAAAACTAACCCGTGAAGAATCCTACCCTATTGTCTATTGGTACTTATGTGATTATTTATTTTAATATTTTTTCTCTACTAATTTTTTAACTATAACTTTCAACAATTACTAATCTACTAATTATCTAAGGTTTAAAAAACTAATGTTATATAAAATATGAATAATACTACATTATTAAATTTTACTATGTTAGCATACTATATTTTATTTTAATGTATTAAATTGAATTTTTTTTCACTTTTTAAATAATATTCTGTGCATCGCACGGGAAAAAAATGCTAGTTTGTTTAAATAAAAGGTACCTAAATTTAATTAAATTAATCATAGAAAATGTAAGTGTAATTTGACTTTTTATATCTTTACATCGATCAATTTTATTTTATTTTTTTAATTATTATTTAATTAAAATTATTAATTTATCCAAATTTCACTCTACTTATTAAAAAGAACGCCAAAATCAAGTTCTAAATAAAAAGGACTCATTGATTGGATAATTGGAAAGTGTAGTGTGGAGCCGCATCGTAGAGTACAATTCTTTTAAATTAATTTTGATTTTTCGCCTCATGTCAAGGGACCCACAAAGAGAAGGTACAACACTGTTTAAGCGCACGCGTGGTGTACTGTCAAGCATGATCACCTGATTATTAACTCAACAGTGGGACCCACCCACTCCCCTATTTCTTATTTTATCCTACTTTTTTTTTTTTATGTAAATCCAATTATCCACTCTAAACTATTCTACTTGCCTCCTCTAATCATTAATCTCATTAATAAATAATTTCATATAAATTGTGACATCACCAAATAACATTAAATGATAGCAAAAAATAGTAATGTATATAAAAAAATATATAAAATATGATGATATAAAAGAAATGTGAATACGTAGGACAGGTAATCGTGTCATGTGGCCCGAATTTGGGTTGACTCAAACTCATATATCATCGGGGCTCATTACTATAGGCTCAATTTTATATCGCGCTGATAACGAGCAGGTCCACTAATCCGATTACACAATTCAAAAGAGCTCACGCAAATAAAAAACAAAATCACGAAATAATGGTTTACAGGCATACCAGACGACCTAAAAATTACTCGAAAAATAAATTATTTTGAGGGTTTGTTGTAAGATTAATAATTTTCGATATACTCGAAACGCAACAAGAATAATATTTACATAATATTCTAAAAGATTGGGATTAGACTAAACAAGGAAAATATATCAATGGTGCTTTGGCTAAGATTTTTGTCCTAACATCCTTTTGTAACTTGATGTAAGCACCATAGAATGAGTTTGATGAAAGATTTTATTGAAGATTTGGGATCTTAGCCTTTTCCTTTGAGTCAATTCTTATATGGATCATGATGTATATTTTTTTTTTTTCATCTTTATCTTTTGCCCACAATGATTGGTTAGTGAGTTTTTAACTTGAGTTATGTCAAGGCTAATCATAGGATCCACATCACATAGTATACATCATTAAATAAATATATATTGAAATATATATATATATATATATATATATATATATATATATATATATATATATATATATAAGTCGGTATGTACTCCATGTTCAAAATTATGGATGAAAATCAGACAAGTCGTATCTAAATCTACATTTTCGAAAAAAATCTGGAATTTAGCCCATATACGAGAAAACTGAGGCCAAACTTATAAATTATAAATATTATCGTGGCGTTTGATTATCGTGAGGAATTAAATATCATTTTTTTTACTAATACTATTTTGACTTCGAACGTAATTTTGACATTTTTCTAAATAGATATTTTGCAAACTTTGAAATGTGAAAAATGTAGTTCTTTGAGTTAGCTTTCTAATACAGTTTAAATCGGTTAGATTGAATGTTAGGTGACAAAGTTATGCATGAATGATTTACATTTTGGTTTTAGATTTTTCAAAATATCAAAGTCGTTCGCACTGACTATTAATTCATGTATATCTTTTTCACCCAAAACACAATCTTGGTGATTCAATTCGATTAGAAAGCTAGCTCAAAAAGCAACAAATTCACACTCGAAAATAATCAGAATCACGTTTGAAGTCGAAACATTATTTCTAAAACTGAAACGACGGCATTTATAATACCTCAAGGATTTGCAGTTTTTTTTTAAATAGCTAGAATTTTTAATAATTGAATTGAAATTTGAAATGATATTCTTGAAAGAAAAAAAAAACTAGACAAGAAATCCAAGGAAATCAATTTCAAGACGATTTGTTGAATAATGATTTGATATGAATTTTGGTATAAAGCACATGGTATTCGTGCTAAGTGAATTGAAAAGTAGCATCCATCCCATGTGACAAACTTGAAGAACAAACAAATCGAAATAAATCGAAATATGACATGTCCAATTCAATTCTTTAATAATAGAAGAACATAAGTAATTTTTTTTTTAAATTCAATTATTTACCACTCACAAAAATATTTAATACATTGGGTAAATAGCGACCACTCATATACTAAAATCAAATTACGAAAAAACCCATGATGTTTGGATAAAAACAACCAACCCCTCAACTACGAATCTCTTTACACGTCCACCCTTATGACGTTAAATTCAACAGAATCTTCTAGATTATGTGGAATGTTCTCTAATCTGTATTCGTTTTATGCAAAAATACAGTTTCAAATGCGCCACAATTTATGATCATCTTATTTCAAAATGTGGAGCTAGAATGGGGTAAAACGAGTACAAACTAGAGAATATTTCTACATGACCTAGAAAATTTCACTAAACCTGACACCGTAAAGATAGATGTATAAAAAGATCATAGTTGAGGAGATCATCATGATTACCTAAACCAACCAGAAGAGTTTTTTCGTAATTTAACATTACATCATAAATAACAGTAATTTAAAGCTTTTGTCGACGTAGTACAAATAATAGTAACACAAAGACAAGGGTACGACTTAGGATGTTGTTTTAATGTTTTGGTATGTCTAGTCTCATCGGTCAATTTCAATACTTGATTTTTTTTTTTAATTGTATTTTGGATTTTTCAATATGAACAATATTCAACATTAAATCATTGTTTGGAACTCATTTACTTACATTCTTAAAAGACAAGCATTTCACAATTTTTTTACTATTTTAATTTATGAAAAATTACTATTTTTCGATATGATTTACTCACTAATTATAAATACACGTGGGTATGTGTTACTATATATGTAGATCAATAGTATAAAACCGCGTCGTGTATTTCACCAACACCAAAAATCACTCCACCAGAATTAACAATTGGATACATCACTGAAAGTGAAAAACTATATCAGCTATATACACTATACAGCAAACACATCAATTTTTTTAAACCTAAGGTAAAAAAAAAAAATTACGAAATTGCCGGTCGAATTTGCAGTGACTTAGCCTCGAAATTCCTTAATACAAACCGGACCCTTACGCGTCTTATACTTCACCGAACAATCGTGAATCAAATCTTGAATTCCAACGAACGCAACCAAAAACTTCGCAGCATCGGTCTGGCTCAGCACCTTCTTTAATGCAAGCTCTAGTGCCTTCATCCTGCAAATTATTATTTTTATTAATTACAAAAACAATTCAATTAAGAATTATAAATAAAGAAAAAAGAAAGAAACGAACCTTAGATTTTGGGCCTTAACGACGACGCGATGGATCTTCTTGAACTCGGACCTAACACGGTCGAGGTGGGGCCCATTTTTAACGGGGCCGAAGGGTAGTTGGAGGACGCAGTTGGATTGGATCTCGGCCATTTCCTCGTCTATAACAGCCTCCTCGATTCGGATATCGTTGATGAGCTGGCAGAGGGCACGGTCGACTCCGAGTGGGTCCCACAGGGAGTGGGATAGGGAGTGGAGGAGGTGGAGGATGGTGGAGGGGCGCCAGTCGCCGAACCAGTAGAGGGCGGCGAGCTCGTGGGGTGGGGCCCACTTGGGCTTGAGGATGTTTGCCACGTCGGACATCTTGGTGGGTTGAGTGTGGTGGGAGCGGAAGAGGGAGAGGTGGTGTTCGATGAGTTTTTGGATTTCCCACCTTGCCTTTAGCTGTTTCTTCAGCTTTGATGCTATGATTCTTTGTTCTTGTTTCCATGTGCCGTGTTTCTCGGCCGAGAACGAGTGTTCGTCTGATTGATATAGAATGCTTTTGCGATTAGTGACTCTACACACACACACACACACACACACACACACACACACAAGAAACAAGATAGTTTTGAGGCAAGTAGTCTGTAATCTCACACACACACACAGAGAAGAAGATAGTTTTGAGACAAGTAATCACACACACACACACACACACACACACAGAGAAAGAAGAAGATAGTTTTGAGACAAGTAATCACACACACACAGAGAAGAAGATAGTTTTGAGATAAGTAATCACACACACACATACTCACACACACACACACTCACACTCACACACACTCACACACACACACACACTCACACTCACACACACATACACATAAGAAGATAGTTTTGAGATCTGTAATCACACACACACACACACACACACACACACACACACATACACACTCACATACACACACACACACACACACATAAGAAGATAGTTTTGAGACAAGTAATTACATACACAGAGCACACACAGACAGAAGAAGATATATATATATATATATATATATATATATATATATATATATATATATATATATATATATATATATATATATAACACAAGATATATCACTCTCTCTCTCTCAGACTACTATCAAAAGAAGATGGTTTTCAAAGAATTAATCACACACACACACACACACACACACACACACACACACACACAAAACGCACACGCAGAGAAGAAAATGTATAGTTTAGAGACAAGTAATTAATAATACATACACAGAACAACCAGAAGAAGATAATTCTGAGACAAGTAATCTGTAATCACACGCACCCACACACAGAAGAACAAGATTCTGTTATGACTTAAAACGCATTCAAATTTTGCATCGCATTCATGAATGAAAAACATATAAATTGGGGGAAGGGCAAAAATCAAGAAAATTAAAGATGAAATCTTTACGTAGTTTTTTGACTTGTCGTTTGTCGTGAATAGTCATGCGTGCAGCTTGCTCGGAAATGGAGTCAACTTCTCCGAATTCTTCGTCGTCTTCTGCCACGTCATCACCATCATCGTCCTCGTCAACTTCTTGAAAATGACGCCTGCAACAAAAAATTAAAAAAAATAGGGTTTATACAAATTTCTGATTGGGGAAAAAAAATAGAAATTGCTTGATTAGGGTTGAAGATTATTGAAATTGTTTTTACAGCATTGATTGAGACGGAGCTCTCTTCATTCTTTCTTCCACTGATTCCTAATTTCTACTCAAAGTGTGTGTGTGTGTGTGTGTGTGTTTTTATTGGGGAAATTTGTTGTTGTGAAAAAAAGAAACCGATTGTTGAATAATGTGGGCTACTGATATGGGTCCCCTTTTTATAGATTACGACGTCGTTTTGGGTATGATATAGGCGATGGGAGTTTAGCCTTCCTAATTAAGCTTAATTATGGGATCTAGCTTATAATAAGTAATAACCTAATTATAAAAAAAAATGTAAATAATTTTTTTTTCCTGCTGCTATGTTCTTAAGTGAGGAAGTCGGACTGATTAGATCGAAATTAACACAAATATTTTTTCTTGTATAATCACTAAGTGAGGAAGTCGAACGGATCAAATCGAAATTAGCACTTTTTGATTTTTTTTTCCAACCTTGAAAATCAGAATTTCGGACATTGGAATTAAAAAAAAAAAAAATTATTTCGAACTGGAAATTTTCGGTGCGGAATCAACTGAATTCAAAAGGTTCCAATTATTGGTGGTAAAATATTGAAAGAGTAAGGGCAATTAAAAAAAAAAAAAAATAAGAGTAACTTGCTTATAAGTGACGACTTCGTTGCCTCTATACATGTCGTACGAGTTACATCGATCCGACGAGTCGGGATTTCTCTAGTTGTATTGAAGGTAGCATTTCGCCCCTGCTAAACTAACTACACGACTAAGCTGAAACGAAAAGATAAAACTCGTAATTATTCAATATTCATCGATAATTCATTCTTTCACATTCTTTTCGTTTCTAATGTTGAAAATTCGAACACGAAATTAGCTGCTTCAGAGAATGTGTTAACTTCGATTTCGGCACCGGAAAATCCAATTCTTCTCCGCAATTTAAGTACTTTCGCTCCTCCTCGTATTCATCTTCACTAGTAACATTCGTCCTGGAAGCAAATAAATTTGTCCGTTTTTTCAATAAATCCGAAAAAAAAACAAAAAAAAAAAAACGCATGCAGCTCTGCTTACGCTAAACACTGTTTCGAGTCGATACTCTGAATATCCTCGGATTGGTGTGGAGTCGATGCAAGGTCGATTCTCAAATGCTGGATGAAGTGAAGCTGAACTTTTTTAAGGAATAAATATTAGTATTATATTATAGTTCAATTGGAACAGAGTTTTTAACCGCTGTGGTGTCAGTTTACGGAACAACATAGACCTGATCACCATCTTTGATTCCGTATTTTCGAATGCAAGCTTTTTCGCTGATTAGCTTTTGACCTTCGTAACATAAACAAAAGTGGCTCCACACAAGCGGCCTGCCAAGCAAAAGAGTTCGAATATAATTACGAAAAAAATATTTATAGTTTCGTAACATTTTTCACCACCTATTTCATAACAAAATCAAGAACTACACACCCGTTTTTTCCATCGTATGAAATTTTTCGACGAAGATGAAAACGCAACATTTTCTTTCTGTGATAAACAAGGCTGAAATTTCCGACACTAATACAGCTAAAAAAATAATTTATGATAGAAGCGATAGGTTTAGTTCTCGAACCGGACCATTTTTAGTAGATGCAATTACGCAATTATATTATAAAACATGAGATTGTGGACACATAATCCTAGGTGTCTTTCGCCGAGAATTGAATTTCGAAAAAAAAAATACGAAAATCTATAATAAATAGAGAAAAAAAATATCAAAAAATTCGCGATTAAATCGGAGTCGAAATTGGGGGGGAAAAATCGAATCTTTAACATCTAACACATAAAAAACACTCACCAAGATTTCAAGAATACACACAAACATCATAATTAATAGGAAAAATAAAAATAAAAATAAAAATTGGAGTTTTATTACACCCCATACAAATACCATGTTTTTTTTCTTTCATCGTTTGGGTAAAGGCTAAATTCTTCCTCAATGGCTAATTTAAGCCTAGACACAGTAGCATTTCTTGCCACGTGGAAACCTGCACCAAAAAAAAATTAAATAAATCAACCCCCAAAAATGAAACCCTAAAAGGGGAGAAAAGAAAGAGAAACGAGCAAAACGGTGTCGTATTAATAATTACTGAAAGAAGATCCGTCCAATTTAAGAACAGAGAGTTTGAGGAGCGGCTCCGGCAGCTTTCGGTATTTGAGATTTCTGCTGCAGAGATAAAATTGGATTAACTTTTTGGCGGGGCGAATTTTTTTACCCGTTTTCGACAAATCCTTCACCATCGAATCCGGTTCTTGGATTTTTCTGCAACTAATTTTTTTTTTTTTGGGCAACTATGAAAAGAAGAAGAAGGAAGAAAAATAAAATAATGTTTTTACTCTGCAAATGGTATATTTGCTTTTTGAAAAAGGTGACCGTTGTGTTTATTTGTTTTGACTGGAGGGAATGTTTGGCAAGTAAGCGCAAGTTTTAATTTTTTTTCTTTTTTTCTTTTTTTAAGAAAAATGCTTTTAGATAATTTTATTTTATTATAAATTAGGGTAAATTACGGCCACGCCCCTGAGGTAAAGCAAATTACGAAAACCCCCATCATGTTTGGTAATTACAACTTCACTCATCAACTATGAATCTTCTTACACGTCCATTCTTGCGGTGTCGAATTTAGTGTAATCTTCTAGATTATGTGGAACATTTTCCAGTTTGTACCCGTTTTATCCCATTCGAGATCCACATTTTGTAACAATATGATAATAAGATGTTGACTCTTGACTTGTAAATATCAGATTGTGGTGCATCGAAAACTGCATTTTTGCACAAGATTATGTTGAATTTGACACCATACACGTGGACGTGTAAGAAGATTCATAGTTGATGGGTGGTTGTAATTATCCCAATATAAAAGATTTTTTTTGTAATTTAACCTTAACTTAAGGGGTGACAGTAATTTACCCTAATATTTACGGTTTTAGATAATTTTATCTTATTCTAAATTATTTGTTATTTTAGAATGTCAATCATGCAGTAATAGCATTTTTTTTCTCAATTTTGTGATTTATAATTATGAACTCTTGAAATAGAATTAGTTTATAAGCAATTAATAAGAAGGGTATTTTCGTCGCTATATGTGTTTTTCCCTATAATTTATGTATATTTATTGATTTTCTTAAGACACGAACAACAAGAATGACTATTACTTTGGCGAGATATTTGAATCGAGAAATGGCAAAAATATGAGTATCTCGACGAGGATCTCTTCTAGCCCGACTCGATTTACAGAGTCTACATTCAGATATAACAATTAAAACAAAAGTGTTTTTTTTAAATCCTTTTTTTTTGGCATCACAAAAATACAACCAATAGGTACAAAACCATGCAAAATCAAAAACAGAATATTTACAAAAGAAAATATATTTTTTTTCTTTAAAGGAGAAAAATTAAATATTACATGTCACAACTATTACATTAGATGCAAAAAAGATCCATAATTTAAACATTTTCAATTTCCTCCTCCTCTTCTTCTTCTGCAACCACACTCTCCTTAAACATTTCATCACTTTCCAAACAAGAAAACTTCTCTTTATCAACCCCTCTCAACAATTCCACCACCTCAAGAATCGCGGGCCTCTTTTCGGGCCGTTCGTGGGCGCAAATCAAGCCCACAAACACAACCCTCTTCACCTCTTCCTCAACATACTTCCCATTCAATCTCTTGTCCGCAAGTTCATCGAACTTCTTCTCACGGGCCAAAGGTAGGGCCCACTCCACAATCGACCGCTTGTTATTATCCGTTGTTGTGGGACCCACTAGCTTCTCCAATGGCTTCTTGCCACTAACGAGCTCGAGCAAGAGAATACCGAAACTGTAAATATCGCAGCTCTCGGGGGTGGCGAGATGTCCGATTTGGGTGCCCTCCACTCCCGTGGTGACATGTGTCGCGCCGTCGGGTATGAGCTTCGCGAATCCGAAATCGGCAACTTGGGCTTTGAAATCGGCGTCGAGCAAAACGTTGCTCGATTTTATGTTGCGGTGGATTATGTGTGGGGTTGCTTGGTGGTGTAGATATCTGGTGTAGAACAAGTTTTAGGAAGATAGTGAAAGCAGTAGCCGTGTTATATCAA
>NW_012194881.1:2444838-2495231 GCF_000504015.1 Erythranthe guttata | reverse complement strand
CAGTCCATGTAAGTGCTTGCCGCCGGACGTTATTTTTATACTAAATATCAAATTAGTAGAATCTCGATAAATTAATAGTCTCACTTAAATAATAATTTATTTTGGTCCCGACTCATGTAAATGTATTACTTCGATAATTTAATATTTCGCTAAATTAATACAATTTTGCTAGTCCCGACTGTATTAATTTATAGATGTTTCACTGTATTGGCTCTTATTTAAAACTATTTTTCAAGTAAATAAAATGGCTTTTCAAACCTACTAATCCACTTTTATAATTAATAAATAATTATTTAATTTAGTCATATCTAGAGTATTGAATCTAAATCAAAATCTTAAATTAATTAGATTTATTAAGTATATGCATATCTATGCTTATTTTCCTTGTAAACATGATTTAATATGTATATTAACTAAATCATTATTTCTAAATCTCATCATATTTAATATTTACAGATAATAAGTGGTTTTTCTATAATTATTTTATGTTTGACCAAATTTTAGTCAAACCAAAAAAATTTCCAGTCAAGATTACCCTTAGGGTTTCATCCAACGGTGGTCACGCCGAGTAACATTCGATAAATTCTCTCGTCATTTAAAAAGCTGTCGGTGACGTCACATCTCAGATAAAGGTTCTCACGAAAAAAACAAATTTCACGCGATTTGTTCTTCTCGACCACGCTATATTTGCCTATTGATAAGCGCGTCTTCTTATCGCTCTATTATAAGTGGAGTAGCGTATCACTCATGGCACACCAACTTATCATAAATCCTCCTACTTATCACTGCCCATTTAATACGAACCGGAAAGCAATGAGAAGACCCACGCGCGCCCAAACAGAGAACGGCAATCGCTTATCCCACATGGCATCTTATCTTATCCCCACGTACCTGAGGCGCGTGGATGACCGGACACGTGCAGTCAGCTCATATCCGTAACGTACATATTTGAGCGACACGCGCTGGGGGCGCGTCGCGCTTTTTAATCACGTCACTTTCTACATTTTCTCTTGCCTTGAAAAGCACCACCCTTGCTTTCTCTCTCACACACAACACACACCGCACCTCCCCCCACTTTATAAAGAGACTCTCCCACACAGAAAAAATGAATACATACAGAGAGAGAGAGAGAGAGAGAGAGAGAGAGAGGTGAGTTGCCTAAGGAAGGGGGCGGAAAAAAATAAAATAAAATAAAAGTAGAGAAAAAGTTGCCTGAAAACCCCCAAAAACTCAATCGATCTGTACTTTCGTCACGAATTCCCAGGTAAAAAAATTCATATGCATATGCATGTGTGTATGCGCGCCTGCCTTGCGATTGTGTGTGGTTTGCGTTCGATTTTGTTTCGTGTGTTTGCGTTGTGTTTGTTTTTGATTTCTTCATTTTTCGGTTCTGTTTCTATACTGAGGGATTTTGATTTGATTTTTCTTCAATTTTTGTTTTGAAGTCGTAGGATACTGGGGTTTCGGCGGATCTGCGAAATTCTGGAAGGACTGCTTTAATCGTTTAATAAGATGTCTTCGTTAAGCAGAGAGCTTGTGTTTTTAATTCTTCAATTTCTAGACGAAGAGAAATTTAAGGAAACTGTGCACAAGTAAGGCTGCTTCCTTTCCTTTTTATTTTTTAGTTTTTATTTTTTGCTTTTTGTTTTATTTTTCTCCCGCTTCAATTATTGAAATGATTTTTTTTTTTTTAAATTACGTTCTCGTTGTTAATGATGTCTTGACTTTCGGTGTATTTTGATTTTTTTGGAAATAATTGAAGATTGGAGAAGGAATCGAGTTTTTTCTTCAACATTAGGTACTTCGAGGAGACGGTGACTAATGGAGAATGGGATGAGGTGGAAAAGTATTTGTCAGGGTTTACAAAGGTTGATGACAACCGCTACTCCATGAAAATTTTCTTTGAGATTCGAAAGCAGAAGTATCTCGAAGCCCTCGACAAGTACGCATTTAACCAAAAAAAAAATAAATATTAGGCTGTGTTTCTTTTAAATTTATTTGTGCGATCGATTTACGGAAATTGGTAATGGGTTGCTAAGTTTATTTTTGTACTTATTGACAGGGGTGATCATGCAAAGGCAGTGGAGATTCTTAGGAAAGATTTAAAAGTATTTTCGACATTCAACGAGGATCTATTCCCGGAAATTGCCATGCTATTGACCCTGCAGAACTTCAGGTATATAACTATTTAAGTGTTGTGTGTTGATTGCGGTGATAATTGGGATTATGATTGAATTTTAGGTATAATTGGTTAAGTGTTGGTTTGTTGATTGTAATCATTATGCATCGACTTTCTTGTTGGAAGTTTGAGTATAATTTCATTTAGTCTTTTGTGTAGAAATCAGATTTTTGGTTGTGTAAACAGCAGCACAGTTCCTCACGCGTATCTATTATATGTAATAATATATCTGGAATATATTAGTGGACAAAATTAACTTGATTAAGGAAGTTAACATTTGTAATTGTTTATGTAAGTTTTGTGTCACTTATAGAGATAATTTAAGCCCATTTTTGGGGGTTTTCAGGAGTGCTAGTGACAAAAATGTGTATAGCCAATTCATTCTTGTGAAATTGGCGTTTTGACCCAGAGAGATTTATCATTTTTTTTTTCCTGAGTATTATACTGTTTCTCTATATTCTTGATTATGATTGGAAGAAACTTTTCTTACCAGGGAAAATGATCAGCTTTCGAAGTATGGCGATACTAAGTCAGCTAGGGCTATTATGCTTGTTGAGTTGAAGAAATTGATTGAAGCAAATCCACTCTTTCGTGATAAGCTTCAGTTTCCCAGCTTAAAGAACTCAAGATTGAGAACACTGATAAATCAGAGGTAATCTAGGGAAGGCACATAATAAATTCTAACTGTGCTTTTCTTTTTTGATGTTTTTGATTGGTTCTCAGGGTAATATGAAAAAAAATAACTATGCTTGCTTCTTGAATTGCAGTTTAAATTGGCAGCATCAGCTTTGTAAGAATCCAAAACCCAATCCTGATATAAAAACTCTATTTGTGGACCATACTTGTGGGCAGCCAAATGGTGCTCGGGCTCCATCCCCTGTCACTAATCAGTTGATGGGTCCACTTCCTAAAGTTGGTGGTTTCCCACCAATTGGACCTGGTGTAAGTCTTTTGAAATTATCGGGTTTATGTCTTTATTCCATGGTGAAAAATATCATGTATAATTTGTATTATTGTTGTTGGTCTCCTTCACAGCCGTTTCAGCATGCTCCTGCTCCTTTGACGACCTCGCTTGCAGGATGGATGGTCAATGCAAACTCTGTGCCACACCAAGCTGTTTCTGTGGGGCCTATGGGCTTAACTCCCCCTAATAATGCTGGTAATTTGTCTGATTCTTCTTTCATGCATACTTGTATGTTCTTTGATTTTTAAGGTTTCAGTATTCTGCTAGTCTTGTTGAAGTTTGACAACAACTTTATTTTTGGGGAAAAAAGTTTGGAACTTCATTTAATGAACAATGGTGTAATCACAACCAGTGTACAAAATGTGTAGCATGTGTCCATGTTGGTATAATAGTATCCTCCTCCCATTTGAACATGCTTCTTCTACCTAATTCACTGCTTGTTTTTATGCAATATGTCATGATAGCATCTATGATGCTAAAGCGTCCTAGGACTCCTCCTACTAACAATCCAGCACTGGACTATCAAACTGCAGATTCTGAACATGTGTTGAAGAGATCAAGAGCTTTTGGACTTCCAGAGGAGGTAATGCGTTTTCGACTGCAAGTCTCTCCGATCTTTTGACTTTAAAATGGTTTGAAGTTGTATAACATGTTGATTGTTGCCCTGCAATTTACGTGGTTGCTCGACTCTCATCTTCATTGCCCTTCATTTGGGTAGCAGATTCTCTTCCCATTTGAATTAGTTATTTGAAGTTCGAATGAATTCTTTATCTGCAGGTCAACAAGATGCCTGTAAACATATTGCCAATTGTGTATCCGGGCCAGAGCCATGCCCATTCATCGAATTCTGCCGATGACTTACCCAAGACTGTGGTGGCAAATTTGAATCAGAGTTCTGCTGTAAAGAGCATGGATTTTCACCCAGTGCAACAAACTCTACTTCTTGGTTAGCTCCCACTGCTTTTGGCATCTTTTCATTTACATGCTTATACATTTAGTGAATTGGACAAGTGCAGAAAACATATTCCCTTCACTTTTTTCTGCCTTCAAGAGGAAATGGCTCTCTCATTTGGTTGTATATTCCATCAGTGTTTTCGATTTCGTTGTCCATGCTGATGAATGGATAATAGTGTGTGAGTAATATAGGCATGCCTGCGTACAGAACAAACTAGTTAGTAATGTTTCTGTTTTTCCCTTTCTTTCAGTGGGGACAAATATTGGTGAGATATCTGTCTGGGAAGTGAGTAGCGGGGAGAGGATCGAAGTTAGAAATTTTAAAGTGTGGGACCTTGGAGCTTGCACAATGACACTTCAGGTATATTTTTGTGTATTGAGAAGTCTACTATTCCGTTACTGTGAAATGAGTTTACTGAGACCAAATTACTGATTTTTCCTTGTAGGCTTCTATGGTTAATGAATACACTGCATCAGTGAACCGTGTCATGTGGAGTCCTGATGGAAATCTTTTTGGTACGTATTTAAAGTCTTTAAAATTTACGGAAGTGTTTTTCCTCTGTCATCTAATTCCTCATGCAACTTAACAAAACAAAAAGGACAAGAAAAGGAGAAAGCAAGAGGATCCTTTGACAATTTTCTTGAACTTGTCCATGCGTATTTGGAATCTGTTTAAAAGTCTATCATCAGCAATGAGACAGCCCTTTTAACCTTTCCGTGTATGATTTTGTTAGATGTTTTGTTAACCCTTTTTTAATCAGTATAACTGGAAAGTGGCTTCAGGAATTGGATTTTAAATTTTGATTTGCAAATCTAGATCAGTACTTGTATTTCAAGTGATGGATTCCAACTTTTCATTATTCTGCAAAAGTTAATGCGGGACTCAAAATTTCCTGATCCGGCTTATTTAGACCAAATCTCACTGTAAAACCTTAATTGGATTTGGATTAGTTAAAATTTCTTTAGTTAGAATGACCAAGTTTACCCTGGTAAAAATTTCAAACCTCAGTTTTAGATCCAGAATACATTCGTGGTCTCATCTTGTATGTTCTGATGCAACTTATTTGTTGGTTTTGTTGCAAGTATTTGTACCAAGCACTGTAATTCTTCCTTTGTCCGATCAATTGAAAGGATCAGATGATACAGTTCCCACCGTTGCTAACAATATATATTTTTTGTCAAATTGATCTAGGTGTTGCATACTCAAAGCACATCGTTCACTTGTATGCTTATCATGGAGGCAATGATTTAAGGAACCACCTTGAGGTTTGTTTTTGACATTTAGGAATATGTTTCTAAGATCTGATGTTTTGCCCCACCTTTTGATTTCTCTTGCCGTTACTTTGAAGTAGAAAAAAAAGAAAAGCCAAGGTGACAATTGAATTTGTTTGGTTATTTTTTTCAGATTGATGCCCATGTTGGCGGTGTCAATGATCTTGCCTTTTCTCATCCGAACAAGCAATTGTGTGTTATAACTTGTGGGGAGGACAAGGCAATCAAGGTTTGCACTCTTATTTTTATGTAATTGAAAGATTCTTGTGGTTGCATATTCTAAAAATATTTTTGCATAGGTGTGGGATGCAGTTACCGGTGTTAAGCAGTATACTTTTGAGGGTCACGAGGCACCCGTCTATTCCGTATGCCCACATTATAAGGAAAATATTCAGGTACGGATGCTATAAGGCATAATTGAGCACTAAACATTGGATGGATTATAAAAAAATGATTTTATGGAAGATTTATTATCTAATCTTTGGCCTATGTATGGGTGTACTGATGTTTAATCGTCACTGCGAGTAAAAAATCCATCAATTTGTGCATAAACTTACACATCAATGGCCATTAAAATTAAAAGCTTGCAATTTGTCTTGAATCAAACATTTAAAATGAGGTATAGGGATGTATAGTTGTTTCCATTGCATTACATCTATCATGGATTTGGAAAGCGTTTTACTCAGTTTTTGTTTGTTAAAGAGTTCTATTCCACTCTATCTCTGGTTTGCCATATAGCTGTATATTTTATTGTATTTTGTTCTGTTTCAGTTCATTTTTTCAACTGCTGTTGATGGAAAGATCAAGGCATGGCTATATGATAATATGGGTTCAAGAGTGGATTATGATGCTCCAGGTCATTCTTGTACTACTATGGCCTACAGTGCTGATGGGACAAGGTATAATAACTGTTCCTTTTATATCTAGGTTTTGCTTGTTTTAATCGGGTTCACATATTCTTTGCTTGACATGATTTTCTTAACTTGTTTTCTTTTTCCGTCTGACATAATTGTAGGCTATTCTCCTGCGGAACGAGCAAAGAAGGTGAATCATTCATTGTGGAGTGGAATGAGAGTGAAGGGGCTGTAAAGAGGACATATCTTGGTCTGGGAAAACGGTCAGTGGGAGTGGTGCAATTTGATACAGCAAAAAATCGCTTCTTAGTTGCTGGTGATGAGTTCAAAATTAAATATTGGGACATGGACAATGTTAACCTTATGACTAGCATTGATGCTGATGGTGGTTTACCGGTAACAGCTAGATTCTGTATCTTTAAACATTACTTAATTTTTAGGAGCAGGACTTGATACGTGGTTGCATTTTTTTAAATCATTTTTCAGGCTTCCCCTTGCATTCGGTTCAGTAAGGAAGGGACATTATTGGCTGTTTCAACTAGTGAGAATGGTGTTAAAATACTTGCAAATACTGAAGGTATTAGACAGATGCGCTCCATGGAAAATCGTGCTGGAGCTTCTTCAAAGGTAAAAATATTGAGTTCTTCCAAGTGCAGTTTAGGATGTTGTTTTAATTCCGTCCATTTTTTTTCCCGCAGGCACCTATTATTGGCACATTTGGTGCTTCTGGTTCAGCAGCGGGACCTAGCGTCGGCACAGATAGAAATTCACCCATGGGTGCTATGATTTCATTGGTGAGTATCATTCTTCTATCTGGTTTATTTGAGGATATATGGTTTCTTTATAAAATTGTCATCTCTGCATCTTGCATTGGAGTTTGAACTGTATATGGGATAGAAGTCCTAACTGTACTTGCTTTGTAACAGAATGGGGATTCCAGGAACTTGCCAGATGTAAAATCCAGAATTTCTGAGGAGATGGAGAAATCGAAGATTTGGAAGCTTACTGAAATTAGTGAACAATCTCAACTTCGCTCCTTGAGGCTTCCTGATAGTCTGCTGTCAGTGAGGGTAAACTCTTCTAAATATCATGCTTTCTCTATATGTCTTTTTTTTTTTTTAATTCTCTCTATATGTGTGTATCAGCCTTTTTCTTGGTTTTTGATAAAAGCTATTTGACACCCTTCCTTGTTAAGAGAGGTTGGAAAAAAAGAATTGGAGTATTTATAAATGAATTAGTTACTGATTTTAAATAATAAATACTGGTTGAAAATCTTACAGTATCTTTAAGATGGCTGAATGCTCTGACCCTTGGCCATTTATAGTAAGACAATTTAAGCTTGAGCCAACATATTAATGAATAAGTGACAATCGGACTATTTTAGTTATCTTTTATGCATGGCACTGTGAAGCAGGAAGACAATAGTAAGGACCTATCTTTTGGTGTATTATCAAAATCATGTAGCAACTGAGGCTGTTTAGATATTCTACAAAAGCAAGTTAATTACGAATAATAATGAAAGTAGTTATACTTGTTTCTATATTTTGTGTTTTAGCTGACAGTCAACTATTACGCTGTCTATTTTTCCATCTGTGGCGAACGTTAGGTTTAGTTCAGTATATGACTCTATTTTCTTTCAATTTATAGGTAATGATTATTTCTAATGCTTAGTTTATATCTTTACGTTTCAGATTATTCGGTTAATTTACACAAATTCCGGAAGCTCCATCTTGGCATTAGCATATAATGCTGTCCACAAACTTTGGAAATGGCAACGTAGTGAGAGGAATGTTACTGGAAAGGTTTTAACTTCTCTATTTGAGGTCTAGTTTTCAATTGATTTTCCCTTCCCTTTTGGTTTAACATTATTCTCGAATTCTTCCTAATTTGTAGGCAACCGCTGCTGTGCCGCCACAACTTTGGCAACCTTCTAGTGGGATCTTAATGACCAATGACATAAGCGAGACAAACCTTGAAGAAGCTGTTCCTTGTTTCGCACTTTCGAAGAACGACTCTTATGTTATGTCAGCTTCTGGAGGAAAAATTTCCCTATTCAACATGATGACTTTTAAGGTTCTAGCATTATTCTGGTTTGATTGAAAATGTTACTTCTTTAACATATATTGACCGCCTATCTGAGTAATTGTTACTCCTTTTATTTTCAGACAATGACAACTTTTATGCCCCCTCCACCTGCTGCAACATTTCTGGCTTTCCATCCTCAAGACAATAACGTCATTGCTATTGGCATGGAGGACTCCTCCGTACAAATCTACAACGTCCGCGTTGATGAGGTTCTTCGCTAAAATGAAACTTGATCACTCGTAAATATCTCAAATATGTACTCTGTCTCTCATCAATTTTTATTTTTAATTTTTTTCCAACAGGTGAAAACCAAGCTCAAAGGTCACCAGAAAAGAGTAACAGGCCTTGCGTTTTCCAATGCTCTCAATTGTCTTGTATCTTCAGGAGCTGATGCTCAGGTTGGTGTATATTCTCTTGTTTGATTGTCGTGATTTTGAGTTTTAGTAAACCGTATTTATAAATATACTGTTTTTTTCCAGATATGTGTTTGGAGTCTAGATGGATGGGAAAAGAAGGCAAATAAGTTCCTGCAGATTCCTTCAGGTCGTTCATCGAATCCTCTTGCACAGACACGAGTTCAGTTTCATCAGGATCAGACTCAGTTTCTCGTTGTTCACGAGACTCAGTTAGCCATATACGAAGCTTCCAAACTTGAATGCATCAAGCAGGTATGATAGGAACAGTTGCCTCTAACTTTCGGTTATCATCCTAAATAAAAATAATATAGGAATTTCTTTGACAATTAGCATAAATACACAGGGGTGCCAAATGCAAAAAAAAAAAAAAAGAAAAAATTCTATTATCATCAATTCATATTAATATCAAGAACTATATCATCGAACTAACGGAAGTTGGTTTTATGGCAGTGGGCTCCACGGGAATCGAGTTCTGTAATTACGGATGCTACATACTCGTGCGACAGCCAATCAATTTACGCCAGCTTCGATGATGGCAGTGTGTGTCTCTTCATCTCTGCAGGGCTAAGGCTGAGGTGTCGAATCAGTCCAACATCCTATATGCCTTCTAACCCAAGGTAACAAATAAATCACATCTCCATTTCAATAAATAAAAAAAACACACACGGTATATAATGGTACCCTTTGATAAATTATTTGACAGCTCGAGGGTCTATCCATTGGTCATCACTGCTCACCCAACGGAGGCGAACCAGTTTGCATTAGGGCTGACAGATGGTGGGGTCCACGTGATGGAGCCGTTGGAAGCTGAAGGAAAATGGGGAACAGTACCTCCACAAGAAAACGGCACTGGTCCAAGCATGAGCCATGCTCCTGCTGCACAGGATAATTCCTCAAGGTAGCAACAGTATATCACTCATGGAACTTTACAGAGCGCTGAGAAAAAAAGTTTCCGTCTATTAGTGGTTGGGGTTTTATCTTAGGTTGGCTTCGTAGCTTGTAAAAAAAGAAATTGCAGAGTTGTGGTGCTTTAATTAGATGAAAGGGTGGTTTTTTTTTTTTTTTTTTTTTTTGTTTTTTTCCAGTTTGGAGAAAAAGAGACTGAATGGAAAATATAGTTTTATTTTTCTCGTATGATAGACGGAACTTATAAATATCGGGAACCGTATGTCTTCTTGTCGAATGATATGATATATTTATGGGATTATTATTACCTAAGTTATGTTTCTGCTTTTATTTTATTCTACCTATTAATTTGAGTTACATGTATACCAGAAGAAATGGTATATTGAACAATTGATGCTTAGTTATTGAACAATTGGGTTAATGATACCAGAAAAAACAGTTTGCCATTTTTTCCTTTAAATATGTTTGAAAGTATTGAATCATCTTGATATAAAATCCCCTTTTTATTAATAGGGAGAGGTGTACCTTTAATTTTCCTTATTAGACAAAAATCCTACTTGCTCCTTTTTCACCCTAAATCTGAATTACTTTCTCCTCACGGACAACCACCGTCGAGGCACTACCGTCTGAACATCAAATACCCCCACTGACGTCGAGGTGCCACCATCTGCACATCAAAACCATCCACCGCCGTTGGAGATCTGGACATCAAAACACCTCTACCGCACATCAAAACCATCCACCGCCGTTGGAGATCTGGACATCAAAACACCTCTACCGCAGCCAAGACACCACTTTCTGGACATAAACACGGAAAATCTCCACCGTTGGAATAAAACAACCCTCCTCTTTTATATCTGCAACTGCCTCCTCTACGACCAACGCATCGCTTCCATCCGTTCTGTACACGCTAGTTTTTCTGCCATGCAGGTTTTCTGCCATAAATTTTAGTATTATTATGTGACAGTTTACGTAATCGACTATAATCAACTAAAACTCAACTATGTTTTCTTATAGTCTATTTATTAATTTTTAGTCTAATGTAAATTTTAATATTTTAATCAACTATAGACTAATAAAATCAACTACACAAACAACATAGTTAATCCTGAATTTCACGAAAAAACATAGGAAACTAAAATTTCGAAAAAAATATAATGAGGAAGTTTTCACTAATTATTTCCAAGAAATAAACTTATATCTCAATGCAATTTCAAAACAACGGTGGAGGGTATTTCAGTAATTTTCCATATTTCATAATACCACACCGTATATGACACTATTGTAAGATAATATTAGTTTTTCTCAAGGTTGTTGCCGGGCATGCGTCTAGCTCAACTGATTTCGAGATGGTAAGTTAATACAAATTTTCTAAAGGTTGTTGAGTATTTGTTTCAGATTTTGACCAAAAAAGCAGACACTTACACGTGGCGGAAACTAAGCTATCATGCAGTCTCAAATATCGACACGTACGAAAAACGAGACAATCCCTTTCTTCCACCTCTTTTTTTCTTGCATGTACCCACAAAATCCATGGCAACTAATTATTATTAATATTTCATCTCCCTTATCTCCATTTTCCAAACACACAAACCAAAGCTCCCACTCATGCAAGCTTCAAAAACCACCGGAATCAGCGGCGGCGCCGCCGCTCAGCCCACCCAAAGATTGAGGGACAGGAAAGTGAAGGACTTGATCACAGACAAGAAGAGATTGGTGGAGGTGCCGTACACCGCCTCCCTCGCCGACACCATGAACGCCCTCCTGGCCAACCGTGTTGTGGCGGTGCCGGTGGCGGCGCCTCCTGGTCACTGGATCGGTGCCGGCGGTTCCATGATATTGGAGTCCGACAAGCAGACCGGGGCTGCCAGAAAGCACTATATAGGGATGCTGACCATGTTGGATGTGCTGGCTCATATCGCCGGAAACCAGGCTGATCCGGCGGAGGACGACGGCGGCGATCTTGACCGGAAAATGCAGGTTCCGGTGTCCTCGATTATCGGGCATTGTCTTGAGAGCCTCAGCTTGTGGACCCTCAACTCTAATACTGGGTACCTTTTGATTTTATATTTTGATTTATTTGCTCATTTTAATTCTTTTTATTTTATATTCTTTTAACATTTACAAAATTGAATAATTAAAATATGTAATAGTACCATTTGAGATAGGTATATAGATAGATATATAGATAGATATACAGTGGAATCACGATAAATTAGAGATTAGTAATCTCGCTTAAATAATACTTTATTCCGGTCCAACTCGATAAAAATGTATTAAATTATTAGTTCGATAATTTAATATTTCTACTAAATTAGTAGAATTTTGTTAGTTCCGAATTTATTAATTTAAAAAGTTCTGGGGGTATGTAAATAAAACCCTCACTAATTAATCAGTAAGTACAATTATGGCAGCATAATAGATTGCATGGAAGTATTTAGCAAAGGGATACACCGGGCCCTAGTTCCCGTGGACGGGCACACGGAGAACATAGCCGGGGTCGAACTCGTCGAGTCCGCGTCGAGTTACCGTATGGTAACTCAAATGGATCTCCTCAAGTTCTTGAAGTTGCACGAGAACGAGCTCAAAGGTATTCTCGGCCGTCCGATCAGAGAATTTGGAGCCGTGAGCGAGTATGTCTTCGGAGTTTCCGATAGAACTAAAGTGATCCATGCTATACGGTGCATGAACGGCGCTTCGCTTAGTGCGGTCCCGATTATTGAATCCACCGACGACATTGAGGAGAATCATGGAGAGCTTATAAATGTAAGTATAATAAGTCACTCATGTTATATATATATATATATATATATATATATATATATATATATATATATATATATATATATATATATATATATAGACTCGACCGACATTAGTTTCCTTCTATGAATTCTCATTGGAAATCTTGGCTTCAATCATACATATAGCAAGCTTGATTTGATTATATATAATTACAGTGTCATATGTTCACGTACGCTATATATCGGGAGGTGCTAAATGTCGTTTTGATTTTCTTTTGGGTACCATCTCGGTTTTAAATGCGATTTTGACCATTTTGCAGTCGCAGAACGTAAGACACAAAATTTGTAGTACTCCTATTGAGTTTGGTATTCTAATTCAATTCAACTTGAACCAGATGGATTTGGATGTCGATCAGTTGAGAAATTTATTCATGAATGAATGAACATTGGCTGCAAATTTCTATGTTTTTTTTTCTCGATTTGAATTGTAATTCATTCATGCACAACTCTATCATCCCACATTCAATATTCAACATCCAATCCAATCTAGCTTATTCAAGTTGAATTAAAAATTCAACTCAAAGGACTTCTAACATTGTGTTTCTGCAAAAGGGTGAAAATCACATTTGAAGTCAGAACTGTACATGTAAATTAAATTGAAACCACATTTTGCATTTCAGTATATGTTTTTTCGTGTCTATTTCGTACTCTCTTGCTGTCATAGGGCAAAGAGAGGAGGCTCGTGGGTACATTTTCGGCCACGGATCTAAGAGGATGCCCGATGCCGCTTCTAAAATCGTGCTTGCAAATGAACGTTATGGATTTCATCAATAGGCTCTCCGATATCCCACTACACGAGGCATCCGGATTGAGAAACTCTACAAAGGAGCTTATTACGTGTGGGCCCGGATCACTTCTCGGGGAGGCAGTGGACAAGGTTGTTCGCAATCATGTGCACCGCGTTTGGGTCGTCGATGAATCGGGCCTTCTTGCTGGGCTGATCTCGTTGACGGATATAATACGGGCCACACGAGCTTGGATGATTTCCGAGCCCGCATAGGGAGCTCTGTATGATAGTTAATGCGTGTAATTAGTTCTTATCGGGCTTTTTGTATTGCGTTTGATGCGGAACTTGTTTCGAATTCTCCCTTCTTTTTTTGTATGTATAATATGTGCAGTGTATATATTTTGGGTGCTTTTATGTAGTAGAATTGACGTGCAAGAGTACCGGCAATCTGCGTCAGTTCGTTGTTGCTGGGCGCGATCGGTTTACTCATAAGAATAATTTTTTGATGATTTTAGATATTGATCTTAGATATAATGTCTAATTCAAACTAGGGGTGTGAACGACCAAGTTCGTCTCTTTTGGCAGGCTCGAGGCTCGAGCTCGAGTCTGTTTTGTGGAGCTCGAGATCGAGTCCAGGCTTATTTTGTTGTTTTGTCTTTCAATATTTATTAATTATTATTATCTTATTATTATTCAAAATTATTTTAAAAAATAAAAAATAAACGATATATTGTAATTGTATGTACTAGTAATCTGACCCGTGCGATGCACGGGGTTTGAAAAATTAATGCAGAATAAAAATTCAATTTTCAATGTTGTTTTCTACTTTCAAATTAAAACGTAAAAATCACTCGAACATAAAACAAATAGAAAATAAAATTAAATAAAATAAAATAAAACAAAGAATCACGTAGTAATGTAAATAACAGAGGCTTTTATTCTATTATCTTTCATTGATACATTCTCCACTACAAATAAAACCAATAGAAACCACTACATTCATCTTGTACCACAACCTTTGTTTCTTGAGACGTGTAATATACTTAATAAGTTAACATATATGTCCAACATTTCAATAAAGAACAGTTTGTTGAGGCATGCATTGATGCATATTTATTTATATCCACAAAACAGAATTTGACCAAAAAACCTGATAAATCACATTCAGCGACTTCAAGTTTCTTGTGACCGATTGATTCTTTCAACATTGATAAACTATATGCCACTCTTTATATTCCTCCATCGACATAAGATACTACACTGATCTACGTTTGTTAGACAATATTCATTTCTCACACACTAAAAATTCATTAGAGAAAGTTAATGTATAATGTGCTGCTCATGCCCATAATATATGAAAAGATTTTGTTTCAGTAGTGGAAAACTTACATTAATTATTCAGGTCACACATAATGAAAATAATACGAAATTTCTTGGATATATATAACAGAAAAAATCAAAGAAACAACGAAAAGAGAATTCATTTTCCAACAGATCCATCGAAAACTCACTAATGGAAGAAGTAGATCAAACCCAACATTAATGAATTATCTACTACCCCATTTCCACCTCCTTAAAAAATGTCTGCGCCATTGTTGTGAAGAAAGAAATGTAAATTTTAAAATGAACAATTTAAAGATGTGAACATATTTCAGAGAGAGAAAATGCAGCGAGACTCGATAGTAATTCTTAATAAAATTATCGATTTTTTTCCCAAAAAAACAATAATGCTATAACGTTGCTTCATGTTTGTGAAACTTGTAAGGAAAAAACATCGAAAATTTAAATGTCGACTATTTTTCAAAAAGCAATCCATGACTGAAAAAAACTGAGAATTAATAAAATAAAAACTTACCATATATAATACGTAAAAGTACCCTGGTAAAACCTGAAAAAATACGGCCAAGGATTCCCCGCAGTCCCTACAAAAGAACAAAACTCGGATTATGCAGATGGAGATTAAACAAAAACAAAAAAACAAATTAAATAAAATAGGTAGACGTTTTTAACTCTGTTAAGAATATCAACAAAGAGAAAAGCATAAATTATCAGAACAACACATAACATATACGGTTGGAGATGGTTGGTTTTTGGATGGAGATCAACATAAAGCTCAACAAATGATATATAGTTTTTTTTTTTGTGGAAGCAACCATCTAATCTTGTGCCTTTTCAAAAAAATACTATTCAACAAATGATATCTAGGGTTTTTAGAGACTTTTTTTCAAAAAGATATGATTTTCAGCCCTATTTTGGAGAATTCGTTAATCTACGGCCGTATTATTTGGGATCGAATTAAATCCGATCAATTACGGAATGAAGAGGATGCGTAATCTTAAGAAGTGAGAGGAAAATACGCTGATAATCAAGGCCCAACAAAAAATCCAGTATAATTGAATTTAATAAGCCAAATAAACCCCATAAAATAATTTATTAAATAAATGACAGTTGTACCCCGAAAATGAGCGGGAAAAAAAACCCCAGGGTTTCACCAGAAGAACCTTACTTTTATTAATAAGATTTTTAATATTTATATTTTAGTTTTATTTATTTCTATAATATTTTATATTATTATGCATTATTAAAATAAAAAATAATATATACAAAAAAAATAAAAAAAAAAAGAAAAAAAAATAGCGCTCGTGAGCTCACGAACAACTAGAAACTGGCTAGAGCTCGAAAAACTTGAGTCTGAGTTCGATCTTTTCCCGAGCTGGTTCATCGCGCTCACTCGTCTCATTCGATCTTTTTCCGAGCTGGTTCATCGCGCTCACTCGTCTCGTCTACCACCCCTAATTTAAACTGCAACTGTTTTCACAAGTGTCATGAAACCGACAAGTTTATAAAATTATAATTTAAATTAAATAACATATTGTACGAGAGAAAAAATAAAAATATTGGGATTTTGTTATTTCTCAGTAAAGTCGTCACACAATAAAATCAATGCCCGTGTGATTCGGGAGTTACAAGTACAATTAATTCTCTTTTGAAAAAATAAATAGAAAGTAATTCAAGCCCTGCTTGATGAATTTTAATAGTTTTAAGGGGTTATTTGATGGGCGTATTAAATAATTTAGGGGTGCCAAACTATTTTCAACTCTCCAAATCATAATTAATTAGCAATATCTTTGACGTATTACTAATTCAAATCTCTCTCTCTCTCTCTCTCCACCACTTAACCCTTTTTTCCTCCTCGAACACTCCGTCACAAAAAAAAAAAAATAATAATAAATAAATAGGGTAAATTATACCCACAACCCTGCGATAAGATTAAATAACTTTAAGGTCCCTATAGTATCGATAATTACACTCACCCCCTGAAACATAGTTAAAAACTCTAATGGGTTAATGATTGGAAACGTTAGTGCGGTAGAGTTCTGACGGGCTATTAATTTTAGCTAGTGGTGGAGACAACGTAGAGTTAGGGGGTGACATGGCTCCCCCAACATTTCTTAAATCACCCATAGCTCTTTGTTGTCTCCACCACTTCCTGAAAATAATAGTCTGTTAGAACCTCTATTGGAATAACGTATCCAATGCATTATCCCATTAGAGTTTCTAACTATATTTCAGGAGGGCGATTGTAATTATCGATACCACAGAGACCTTAAAGTTATTTAAGCTTACCTCAAGGGTGTGGGTGTAATTTACCCAAAATAAATATAAATATATATATATATATATATATATTCACCCGATACCACTTTTCCTCGTGCACTCAACCCGACAACTCTAAAAAACTTTCACCACCGCCGATGAACGGAACCACCACCCGCCTCCGTTCGCCACCACCCACAAACGGCCACTTCTCCAACGGCGCAATCCCGCACCGCCCGGATTCCCCCGACATGATCAAGAAAAGATCTTCGGTCCCCTCCGCCAACGGCGGCAACATTTGCTGCGGCGGCGTACGCAACGCCCATTTCCTGAAATGGACGGCGGCGGATGTACTGGGTTTGCCCCTCCACCACCCGGTACCCTGCGTATTCGCGGCGTCGCTCCTGTTTTTCATGGCCGTTGAGTACACTCTCAGCATGATCCCATCGTCGGCTCAGCCGTTCGATCTGGGTTTCGTCGCCACCACCAATCTCCACCGGCTGCTCGCCGCCAGACCTGCTCTCAACACCCTTCTCGCCGGCCTTAACACGGTATGTATGTATGTATGTATGCATACATGAATGCGCGCACATGCAAAGTTGTTTTGTCGGTCAAGTTTGATGTTGACTTTTTGTGTGTGTGTGAACAATTTTTCAATTTTGATTACGTACTATGTGCAATTATTAAATTTTCTAGCAATTAAATAATTGGGACTAATTCTCCTAGCTATAGTATATCGAAGATTATTGGCGCTTGTGTGTGCTGTTGAATATAATTGTCGAATGCTCTATAAGGCTAGGGAATGTATTTTTTTCGTCCTTCCACCAATCGGTAGTTTAAAATATGGTAAATTACGAAAACCCCCTCCTGTTTGGGTAGCTACGGTGTCAAATTTACTTACAAAATGAGGGGTTTTGGGTTTTTTCATAAGAAAATACATAGTTGAAGGGAGTGTCTGTAATTATAATTAACCAAACAAGGGTTTTTTCGTAATTTGAACTTATCTCGGGGGTGGCTGTAATTTGCCCTTTAAAATAATTGCAATGCCTTGTCGATTTAAAATTCTTGTTTAATGGAGAAATATACTTGTTTTATTTTGTTCTAAATGAAAGGTCATTTTATCATATGGGAGTTTGAGCATTGAATTAAAGTGGATTAATTAGTGGGAATCCAAAAATTGAAGTGTATATATGGATATAGGTATATGTGGGGATGCAAACGACTTATATAATATGGACGTGGGTGATCGAGGGTCGGCCGAGAGCTACCATTTCGGCATTGTTTATGTTCACATGTCGAGGAATTCTTGGATATGCCACACAACTCCCCTTACCTCAGGTTCTCGTTTCTTTCTCTCTCTCTCTCTCTAGATTTACTCGAACATATACACATCTCGGTAACTTCATCGAGTGTAATTTTACCGTACACGTGTATTGTCAACTACCCATCTTTACGCACACCCGCTTGCGTATATGTGCGTAACTGTGTGTAGATATATGATGTAAAACTACGCGGTGTATGCGTATGTCAGTGGATGTAGTATATATAAAAGTAGTATATATTGTGTGGATATGTTTTAGAGAGAGAAACATATTATTCTAATGCTAAAAACTCACTCACCATTTATTTTAGAATTTCAAAGTCATGTGACTTGTGAGAGTAACTAGCTCCACATGATGAATAAAGTAGTTGGTTCAGCAGTTGTAGTACAGCTATATGTATTTATATGTGTGTGTGTATATATATAATTATATATATATATATATGGCTCATACACATCATCATGCACATGTGACATACATGGAGTCATTATATCATATCATAGCATGGGACCATGTCCAAAATTACATTAAAATTGTCTAGGACAAAATCGAATTGGTTTAGTACAGTTAGATCTCTCATCTCACTTTAAATTGCCACACACTTTAATTATTTTATTATCATTAATATTAAAAAACAAAGAAGTGGAAACTAAATCAGGCTTGATAATTAAACAAATGTAGCCATTTAATTAAGTGGTGAAATATTGTGTGGATTTAATTTGACAGGAATTTTTGGGGTCGGGAGCGGATTTTCCGGTGGGGAATGTCTCGTTTTTTCTTTTTTATTCGGGGCATGTAGCTGCCTCGGTTATTGCCTCGTTGGATATGAAGAGGATGCAGAGATGGGGATTGGCATACACATTCGATTTCTTGAATGTGTTGCAAGCGATTAGGCTTCTAACCACTAGAGGTCATTACACGATCGATTTGGCCGTTGGGGTTGGTGCCGGAATGTTGTTCGATTCACTCGCCGGAAAGTACGTGGACACCAAGAAAACGTTGTGCACGTAGTAGTAGTGCCGCCACAAGTGGTGGTGCGTATTGTAGATTTTTCTAATTACTATTGACGGAGTCTCGTACAAGTGGGCTTTTTGATGGAAATTCATATGATTGTGTGTTTGTACAAGGTGGGAATGTGATGCCTTAAGGAGTGTTTAAAGATTTTGGCCATGTACTAAGATACAATTGTGATTTTTTTTGTTCTTTTTTTTTTTATTTTTAAATTTATTGTTTATGCCTCGTACCGTGTATTGCAATGTATGTTCCGATTTCTTGCTCCATCTCGTATGGTCGATCTTTCACATGTTGTACATTTCATCTGGTGTAACATATGTTTAACCTCTTACTAACTCAATCGGTAATCTTGTAACATCCCATGGTTAGATTAAAATGTGTAAATTCTATGCTACACCGAATGATTGTTAACTGTAGATCTGCAAATAATTACACATACCTGTATGTATGCTTATTAGGTGGTTATTTAAGGTCGTCTACAATTAATAAATACCCAGTGTAAATAACTCGGTGCAACATAGAATTGAGTCACGAAACTCGTACACACGAGAGGTTAGCAACAATTATAGGCACAAAAGTGTGCCTTAAACCGAGCACATTAATGACCAGGCAAGGGGTTTTTTTGTCCTTTCAAAATTAGGGTGGTTGGTCCATGCCTTTCGAGTTCAAATACAATATTCTATTATAAATTCGATTTATTTATTTATTTTATTTCGTCAAATAAATTTAATCTTGGACCACATATTTAATTTCATCGAGGGATAGGTACGTGTGAATTTTAAATGGCAAAATTGTGTGGTCACTTTGATCTTATAGACGAAAAGACTTATCTAAAGAAATAAATACCATCAACCCCACAATTATTAAAAAATAGGGTAAATTACACCTAGGCCCCTGAGGTATGCTAAAATAGCTTTAAGGTCCCTATATTACTGGTAATTACAATCATCCCTGAAACATTGTTAGAAACCCTAACGGAATAATGTATTGGATAAGTTATTATGTTAAGGTTCTAACGGACTATTAGTTTCAGCCAATGATGGAGACGACATAGAGTTAGAGGTAACATGACTCTCCTAATATTTCTTAAATCATTATTATTGTATATAAGATTTATAAATTTTCATCTATGGCAGCATTAACGGCCTCGCGGAAAACAAATATAGTGCATTTCAATCCTCAAGACATGAAATCTTGGCTCCGGTAGATGTTTCAGGGGTGTGGCTGTAATTATCAGTACCACAAGGACCTTAAAGTTATTTTATCATACTTTAGAGGTGTAGGTGTAATTTTACCCTAAAAAAATATTGAAACCAATACAAAAAATACAACCTACTACTCCTACAACACTAATTACATGTCGTTAAGTCAAGGATTAGTGTAAGTAAGAATCAAAAGCAATTAATGTAAGTAATTAGCTATTTAGGCTTAGCTCAAGAAGTCATCATATATCTAGATATCCACTCTCCAAGATTAATCCAAATGGATATGGAACAAACAATATGTAATCCAATTTATTTTATTTTCATCAACAACATATTTTCAAGAAAATTCGAGTATGTGGCTACCGAAGCGTTATATACACGAGCCCGATTGTAGTATACAAGAGTACTTAATCTTATAAATATAGGAATTTCCAAATCCCGAACTATAAATATGATGCTAATCGGAATCGGAGTAAGGAGGGCAAGAGCCATCATCCACTGTGGCAAGTGGATCGAACATTTCTGAGCCTGGATCCGTACATCCAGTTACTATGTCAAGATTGCACCGATCGCCCTGCATCACCAAAAACATAAAATAATAATAAATAAATAAAAAATCCCTCACATTCATTTTCACGGAAGAAAAAAAAAATCGACTCACTCCTTCGAGTGTTAAGTTGCCAATCATGGCACATGTTGTGCCAACAACGGTCGAGTCTGGAAATATGGCTTCGTCGCATGCACCTTCTTTACTCAATTCCTCCGCAAGACCCTTCAAAATGCATAAACAGATTATTTGAGCATATATATATATATAAACTTGAGCTAAGGGATCAGACCGAAATTAGCACTTTTGGCAAATTCCAATTTTTTCCGTAAGTGAAAAACTAATTCCAATTTCGTTAAAAAATTGGGATTTTCGGAAATAGGAATTAAAAAAAACTTGTTCCAAAAACACAAATTTTCGGATCAAATCGGCAGAATTCAGAATTTTCATTTTTAGTCATGTATAATATAAAATACATAATGATATTGATATTAAAAGTGTAATATTCGATTAAAAAAAAATCGGAATTTTTGGAAACAAAAATCGGTCATGAAGTCGGAATCTAACATGTACTCCAATTCCGTTCCGAAAACATTCGGAAATCGGAACTTTTAGAATTCGGAACTTTTAGAATTCGGAATGAAAAATATTGTTCCAAGATCGAAAAATATTCTAATCGGAAACGGTGGAATTTGAAAAACCCGTTCTAATTTCCACCCACTAATCCGGCATACATATATAAGATCACATTCCGGAAGATTCCGTTACCTCGGTGAAAAATTCGGTTGGTCTATTTCTCCAAGCTTTCGGGACTTGAAACTGAAGTCTATAGGGACCATCCCAATCAGTTCCATTTGTAAACGAGAATATCAAACTCAACGCTGCAAACTCGATAAAAGTCACAAGAAATTAAGTTAAATTTCTATAAATGATAAAAAAAAAATCAAGATAAATTCGGTTTTTTTTATACGATATATACCATGCTTTGGGATACATATTTGAATCGTGTAAATAGGAAGATCAGCTTTTCCTCTAACTTTCTGGAGCATCACTCTCGGCTCACCACCACACATGATTGGCTGATTAAAACCTCCTGCAAAATGTATAAATCAATAATAAAAAATAAAACAAAAATAAAAATAAAATCGAATTTTTAGAATATTGCATGTGAGAGAAAGTACCATTAAAAGCAATTCCGAATTCTTGATTAGGAACAAGCTTGTTTGCAGTTGGATTATAGAATAACTTCAATCTTTCTCCCTGTCATATATATGTTTCGTATCGTAAAAAATCGAATGTATATAAAACAATCCTATGTTATTTTATTAACAAAAACCCCTCTATGATTTATGTTTTTTTAGCAATTAGTACCCCTGTTTAGGGGGGTGCGTGCTAAAAAAATTGAATCGTAGGGGGGTTTTTGCTATAAAAAAAATAACATGGGGTGGTTTTTTAGCAATTCGATACAACATAGGGGTACTAATTGCAATAAACCGTAACAAATTATGAGAAAATGGTTTTAACATACAGCACTAGGAGGAAGACCATTCATAGTTTTCCAGTACACTGGAGCTCTTCCAATGTCGAATTCAGCCCATGTAGGAAGCACGTATCTGACAAACGGAACCGAAAAACGTACTAAAAACTTCGAAATAATTTATTTCGGTGAAAAAATATAAAAAAATCGTAGCAAAATGTTCGAAGAGATACTCTTTAATTTCCTCTGATGGAGGCGCTGCGACCGCGACTGAAGAAGCAGCAGAAACACTGAATTTTCGACTGATTTTAGTTAAGTTTCTCTTAGTCGGATAATTGCACGAAAATCGAGCACCCAAGAAACTACTAGCTGCAGTTGGGCATATCATAATGGAATTTCAATCAGAAAAGAGTACAACTTTTTTGCGTATATAATTTCAAGAAAACGATCATCGTAACGGAATATCAAGAAAACGATACCACAAACGGGGTTTATTGCTTACATACATATAGACAAAATCCATCACGATTTAAGCCGATCGTTCTCAACTTATAACCAAGTTCATAACAAACAATCTAGTATCAAAAAAACTACGACAAGTCGACAACAACCTAGTCGAACGAATAACCGAAAATTCTTTTTATGTATATACCTGTAATTCTGGTAGAAAGAGGTGTGATTTGCTTAGAAGAATTGAAAATGGAAGCACTTGTAGTAGTAGCTGTTGCAGCCATTGTTGAAGAACAAAATAGCTACAGAGAGTTTTTCAGATATAGAAGAAAGATAGCATATAAATGCAACCACATAAACAAAACTTTGAATTCCAAATTAAATAAAAAAAAAAAAAAAAAATCTCTCTCACATCAACAGAAGATGACAAATGTGTAGAAAATTGAATATCTTCCACAAATTATATTTAATTAAAAAAATATTCTTGATGCACCCCATCACTATCTAAAATCTAAAATCCAACCCTATGAAACTCCCCAACCGCCTTATCAACTCCATTTGCCACGTCAGCTATCAAGAATCCTACACAGTACACACCATGAATTCTCAACAATATAAGAAAACCCAGAAAATAATACACAAGCCACGAAAATGGCCGCCGCCGCCCTCTTAGTGGCGGCGCCGCCGCCGTCCAAGGCCAAACCCTTCCAATTCACACCCAATTCCCCCAAATTCACACAGAACAAAACCCTAAAAAATGATTTCTTTCCCAAAAGCAAATTGTCGAATACGAAAAGGGCGGCGGCGGCGGCGGCGCCAATTGCGAGTCTAGGAGCAAACCCACCGCCGGAAAACGAGAAAGATTCTCGGTCCGGCGGAATCTGGCTCTCCGACGTGGCGGTGAGGCGGAGGAGGAATATATATAGGGGCAGAGAATGGAATTCATTAGATATCGCCACACTCGGGGTGGTGGTAGTTATGCATTTGCTCTGTTTTTGGGCTCCGTTAACGTTCAATCGTAACGCCGTTAGTGTAGCTTTGGGATTGTACGTAATGACCGGGCTTTTCGGAATCACGCTCTCCTTCCATAGAAATCTTTCTCACAGAAGTTTCAAGCTTCCCAAATGGCTCGAGTATTTCTTCGCATACTGTGGTGTTCAAGCCCTTCAGGTATTTTTCGAATTATTATTCCCTTTTTAATATAATATTTATATATTTCTTGATTTATTTTTGTTTTTAATTAATTTGATGAATTTAAAATTATGATTAATTACAGGGAAATCCAATAGATTGGGTGAGCACACATAGGTACCACCATCAATTTTGTGACTCGGAAAAAGACCCACACAGCCCCATTGAAGGCTTTTGGTTTAGTCATATGAGTTGGCTTTTCGATACCAAAGCTATTGCTCAAAGGGTAAAACCGTAAAATACGTATTAGATTTCGATGATTTCTGATCCGATTTTAATTTTTTGGAATTATTTCTATAATTTTCTTTTTTTTTTCCTTTCGCAAATTACACTTGTAAAATCACTATTATATTTTATGTATTTTATATTGTAAATGACTAATTAATACAATGAAATTTTTGAATTCTGCTAATCCGACCCGAAAATTTCCAATTTTGGAACAATTTTATTTTTTAATTTCAATTTCCAATTTTTATGGGATGGAATTGGAATGGTTTTTTTTCTTCTGAAAGTGATATTTTCGATCCGGTATGTTCGATTTTCACCCTAGTATAGCCGTTTATTTGTATTTTAGGCGAAAATACTAATTATTGTATCAATCAAATCATGTCTTTAAATAAGAGATTTGAAATTTTCTTTTCTTCCAAAAGATATTGAAGTCCAATTAGGTAGTTTTGCAATTTTATTTTTATTTTTATTTTTACTTGGCCTTTACAAGAGATATATAATAGTTATTTATTGCCATATAATAAATTTTTTTGTAGTGTGGGGAAAGTAGCAATGTTGGAGATTTGGAGAAGCAACCGTTTTATAAGTTTCTACAAACAACTTATGTTTTCCATCCTATTGCACTTGGTGCTCTACTCTATGCATTGGGGGGTTTTCCTTACATTGTTTGGGGAATGGTAAGTGTCAAATCCTGCTTAATTACTTGTGTTTATGGGAACTAATTCACTTAAATTATGGACTTCAAACACTAATCAAATTTAGGATTTTATTTTAGTGCTTCAATGAAACTTTTCTTTTTCGATAGGGATGTTAACAAATACGTAACGCTATAAATAAGAAGAAAATTTACGTCTAATTTGTGAAATACAATGCCTATCTCTTTACATGCATGTTTTATTTGTGAAATGGGATTTGATGATTTTGACCGTTTTCGAGGTTGAATTTGGCAAAAATTCTAAACATGGAATCTATAATTTTTTGAATTAGTTTTCTAATCCAACTTAAATCACTGAAACTGGATGTCGGGTGAGAATGATATGAATGAAACAATGAACATCGCCCACAACTTTGATGTTTTGAGTTGTCTAAATTTCAAAGTGTAACTCATTCGTGCGTTACTTTGTCAAACGACATCCAATCTAGCTGATTGAAGTTGAATTAGAAAGCTAGCTCAAATAACTACAATTTTCCTATTTTGAATTTTGCCAAAACCATACTAAAAAATGGTCAAAATCATGTTTGAAGTCAAAATAGTGTTAGTATAATTGAAACGATATTTAACATTTCAGTTCATAAATTGCTCAACTTGGTTATATCCAGTGACGTCAATCTTACTAATAATGATGTCATATTTACTTAAAATGCAGGGTGTAAGAATAGTTTGGGTGTACCATATCACTTGGCTAGTGAATTCAGCTTGCCATGTTTGGGGAAAACAAGCGTGGAACACCGGTGATCTTTCTCGAAATAATTGGTATACATTCTTCCGTTATTTACGAAAAAACACAAAAATAAAATAAATTGATGAATATACATTTTTATTATTATTAATATTATTGTGACAAAAATTGATGAATATATAATTTAAATTAGGTGGGTGGCAATGCTTGCATTTGGAGAGGGTTGGCATAATAACCACCATGCATTTGAATACTCGGCTAGGCATGGATTAGAGTGGTGGCAAATTGATTTTACTTGGTATGTAATTAGGCTTCTCCTAGCCGTTGGATTGGCCACCGATGTTAAATTGCCCACCACTGCCCAAAAGAAAAAAATGGAGAAAAATTGAAAAATAGTTTGGTGCAATAAAGTTTTTCTATTTATTAATTGACATTGTGTAAATTGCATATTTCAAAAAAAAAAAAAAGAAAGAAAAGAAAAAAAAGGTATTTTAGAATACCTGTATCGCTGTACGTTGAATATTGTTCTCTCTCTCTCCCACACATTTCTGGATACCGATGCTTGAACCCTTGACCTCTATGGAAAGTATGACAATCACGAACCACCGAGGCCAAGGAGCATCAGTGGTTTTAAATGCGTTAGTGAAATATATCTAACTATATTTTCATAAAATGTAGGAGACTTTTATTTCCACGACCACACATAGTAATATAATTTTGGTTCTTTACATTAGTTTTTCCTATTAAAATTTGGTATTAAATATAATCCTTAAATAATGTCGTTGCTATGAAAAAAAAAATTTAATGCATTATTGAAAATCTGAAGTGATAGATAATATAGAATAAAATTATTATTAAAGGGAGTGGTATTTACTCAATAGAAATTAAAACATCAAATAATAAGGATATGTTAAATGTATAACTATTCAACATATGTTACATGTATGACATAAGAGTGATGTCATAAATTTGATTTTCTTGAAAACCCAAAAAAACAATGGAAAATTGGACAATTATTTATCTCGAGCAACGGGTCCATTCCACTAATAAGCACCAAACTACTATAATTATAGCTTTTTGATGGCACACGAATTATTAGATTATTGATTAGTTAATTAGGAGGAGTGGATTACAAGAAAAAAGTTGAAAACAATAAGCCCAACATTTGGAATTTCCAAGCTAAAAGCTAAACTTGAGTATGTTGTTACTATTATAAAAATGTTTTTTAAGTTTGAATATGTAACACCTAGAGTATATAAGAAAGAGAGCATAAAAGAAGCATGATGATTCCTATTTATGAATTCTATGTATGTTAATTATAATAATTATTAATTCATTTGTGCCAAAATATTTGTGGATTTAGAAAAAAAAAATCAAATTATTTGTCATTTTCTAATTATGATTCTAACTTTTATCACTCCTTTCGTTCTTAATTCACTGTTGTGTTTTTATTTTCGTACAAGTATTAAGGATGTCGATAAATGCATATTGATTTCAGAAAAAAATACATTAAAAAGATTGAAATAATATTATTCATTTAATGATGTGATAATGAATTAATAAAAACAATACTAAAAAAAACAATGAGTTAATACTTATAACTGAATTAATAAAAAAAAAATTATATGTAGAAAATATAGAAATTTGATTTTTTTTTTAATTTTTTTTTTTTTAATTAAGTGAGGGTGAAAGCACGCCCAAGTGAGGTAATCGAGGTGGTTATTAATTACCTAATCTATATACTAATTAACAAAAGTTTTTTACATACTTACTGCAATTTATTTATTTGTTGGATAAGAAAACCATAAAAAGTGAATACGTAAAACCCATGCGTGTGTTTTTCTTTTTTTAATTTTTCTTTTTTTTAAATAAATAATAATTTCTATATATATAATATTAATTATCTTAAATTTGAATCAGTATAAAAATAAATAGAAAAGTGGTGATGTTGAATGAGTCAGCTTTGAGAAATTAATTAATTATATATACCATGCCGAATGCCCATGCGAACCTTATGAACAGTCCCATCATCCTCTTTATCAAATTTTATTTATTAATTTTATTTAATTATTTATTCTTTATAAAATGCAAATTTAATGGTAATAACTAATAATAATAAAATGTAAGAAAGAAAGGTAAAAAAAAAATTGAGGTTCTGAAAATAATTCAGGCACAGTTGTCGGGTTGGAGAACTGCACGCCGAACCTTCATTCATTTCATTTTATTCAGCTAATTAATTTCTTTTTAGGAACAAAAAAAAAACAATTTAGTTTTTTTAAATATAATATTTCTTGAAGAAAAAATTGTTCGATCACAAATTAAATAGCATTCATTTTCGTCGGGAAACTAATTTTCATTATAAATGTTCAAATTAATTAAATGAATTTATAGCTTAATTTATTGATTGAAAAAAAAATAATAATGAATACATAGCCTAATTCAACCTCTAATATAGTAATTTTGAATGAAAATTAAAGATGTATAAAGTTTAATTTTCAACGGTTAAATTATTAATAAAACATGAAAATTGATATTTTTTTTCTTTTTGCTTTGCTACTAACTATTATTAACAAGGGGCTATTTGCCAAAACCCCTCCATTCAATTTTGACTTCTTAATAAATCTTTTTTTTTTAATTGATATTTGTTATAAATCCAATTGACTCAAATTATCCAAAATACCCTTATTTACTATTAATGAAAGTTACCATATTATATTATTATAGAAAATCATTAAAAAAAATTAAATATGCAAATCCCTTATTTCTCTCCACTATCTCACCCACCCTATATTCTCTCTCTCTCTCTCTCTCTCTCTCTCCCTATCTCACGCAGCAAACTTAATTTTAGTGTTTTTCCAGTTTTTTTATATTTTATTTTTTTAATAAGTTTTTTTTATTTCAAAATTTAAACCATTTTTTTTTCAGTTTTTTAATCGTTCATATTTTATATAAAAAAATTCACTACATAATAATCGAAAACCATTAAATTTATCGAAAACCACTATGGAAATAAAGTAAAAATTACTATAAAATAAGCATAATCCACCTTAATATTAATGTAATCCCACTATTAAATTAGTGTAACCCATTGTTAAATTAGTGTAATTCACTACATGTTCATCAAAAACCACTATTAAATTAGTGAAATCCACTTAATTTTTTTTCCACCCGGGTTACAAAAATTAAAATCCACTATATACTCATCGGAAACTACTACAAATTTATCAAAAACCATAGTAAAATTACTATAAAATAACGTAATCCACTTTACATTAACATAATCCACTATGTGAAAACCACTATGTATAAACAACAATATAAATATGAAAACCACTCTTTATAAATAACATATAACATGAAAACCAATTTATATAAACACTATATAAACATGAAAACCACTATTTACAAACAACTATATAAACATGAAAACCACTCTGTATACTTTTCAAAATCCACTGTGTATACTTATCAATGTTATATCAATGTGAAAGAACCTAACCCCTTTAGAAATCCAAGTAAAGGCATGAGATTGGACAATCTTATTCTGTTGCTTTCCATGTTACAAATATTTAACACCATAAAAATTAGAATAATACATATTTAACCAATTTTCTGTCCATGAACGAATCCGCAATCCACAACCAACACGAGTCACTTTTCTTCTTGTAGTTGGGTCCTAATCATCAATAAAAAGCACTCGTAATATGAAACTTAAATTGCTCGGCGGCGGAGATATTGCAAACGCCGCCATACCGAAAAATATGTCAACTTCTTCACCGCAGCCAACACCAATAACATTATTGCATAAATTACATAATGAAGTGGCAAAAGCCGAAACTTTACCACCATCCTTCACTTGAAAATAATTACCGAGACATACCTAAAAATAAAATATTCAACAATTCAATTATCGTTTTCCCCAAATCATTTAAAAGAATAGAAAAATCTGAGAAAGGTATGATGATGACTTCATCTTCTCCGTCACTGTATCCCCTCTCTTCATCAGAATAGAAACCCCGGCCCACCTTCGCTGCATTTCATGCAGTTGTCCGATCAAAATTTGCATACGTGCCGCGGCCGCTCGCGATCCTCCTTATCTGGCTCAGACTCGCCGCCCTATCCGGCAGCCGCAGTCCGCCGCCATGGTTAACTGAAGCATCGGATTTTCTTCCGCCGCCGTACCCAAAAATCTTCTTAAGACCCGACGACTTCTTCACCTCATGCGCCGCCGAGTGGGAATTTTCTTCTTGCTCGCCAATTGATTTAGTTTCCTATGGTTCACAAAGTTTATGTATTTGATGCGCCGAACGAATGCCTTGGTGGGAGATTTTGATGATTTTTTGGGAGGACTATTCGCTTTCTTATTCGCGGAGAGGCTTTGTGCGGCGGGGTGCGGCGGCGGGAAGCGGAAGAAGAGGTGGTTGTACGTTGGAGCTGCACCTTTTCTGGCGGCGCGACGACGATGGAGGAGAAAAAAAAAAAAGAACAAAGATATTACGTTTATTTATTTTCAACCCTAAAATACCTTATAATAAGCTAAGGGTATAATTGTGATACTTAATTAATTTTTATTAATAAAAGATGTTTTGGATTTATCTTAAAAATATAAAATATATTTGGGCTCATTCTAATTGCACTTGTGTGGTGAGGGGGTTTTGTCAAATTATCCCACAAATGCATAGATTATATATCATATATATATAGAAATTAAAAGAACAACTAAATCTATAAATAAGGTTGTTATTTAGTATTAATATATGCATAATACTTGAGATTTTTTATTTTTTTTTTATAATGAAGGAAACCGCAACAAATATATAGGTGCACTAAATAAATCTACATTCTCGTATAATATCTTGCAAACCATACAAAAGACGTACACCACATTAGGCGAATTATGTGCGATCGTTGCCAAAGAGATTCAAACCCGAGACACGTTTAACACTTAAATTTAAATACTTAAATGTATACATACATGCACGCTTCATATTTGATGGGAATTTTTATTTTATTTAATCGTTAAATCTACCTAAAAAATTCATGCAACCTAAATAAATATTTTTTACCCTAACCCTAAATGGGTTGATAGATTATAGATATAGGCATACATGAAGCTGCTGCAGATTGATTAGTGACATAGGCACTATTCAATATTTATATCAATCAAAAAAAAAAAAATTAAAAAATTAATAGGCACTATTTATTACAGCTTTACAGAGTGACAGTAAAAAAAATGTCGGTAAAAAAAAAAAAGTTTGGTCTGGTAGATGCCCCACATTCACCTCGATTTTCACCATGAATATACTGCTCTTCTTGTCAGTAACTTTTCACACCTTAATGAAGGCCCAATTTTTACTGTAATTTAACTGGAGACTTAATTTTTTTTAATCAACGAAAATAAAACTTATTTATAAATAATAATAAATAAGCAAGAAAGCTAAACATAAGACAAAAACCAAAAAAATAGAGAAAAAAACAAAACAACATAAGCACGAAGCCATCATGAGACGTGCCCCTCTGTGCAGTCAGTAGTAGTACTATTCTAAGTACATGGACACGTGTCACATTCCAATTGGCGGAAACCATTCACCCCCGCCACCTTATAAATTGATCATCCCCCATTCACAAAATTCAAACCCCAGCTCTGATAGCTGTCAATTTAGAAAAAATACCTTAAATCCCCCTACATTGAGTAAAAACCCAAGAAAATGACGACCCACCACTAAAAATTCAATCTTTTTCTTCTTCTGTTTTGGGTTTTTCAATTTTTAATTTTATTTTATTTTTGGGGGGTATTTTGAATTTTTATTAAATATTTGTGGGTGGAAGAAGAAATATTGACAAAACGGGTCTACCGATTTGGATGTTGGGACTCAGTGTGGAGCGGCTCCGAGCTGACATGAATCGGTTGCTCGCGTTACTCTTCCACCAGGTTCTCTATTTATTATTATTCAAGTTTTCTTTTTTTTAATTTATATATAAATTATAAATTGTGGTTTAATTTATATATATATATATATATATATATATAATATATATATATATATAGGGAGTGTTGGATGAACAGTTCTTACAGCTGCAGCAATTGCAAGATGAATCCTCACCCAATTTTGTATCCGAGGTTGTCAACATATATTTCCACGAGTCCGAAAAGCTTCTCAGAAACCTCAGAGCATTGTTGTAAGTATATTTTTATATGTATATGTATATATATTCTTTTTTAATCTCTCATGCACACACACACACACACACACACACACACACACACACACAAACACTGTATAGTACGTGAAAAAAACACACGCTTCAATTTTCTTGATGCTTTTTGTGGTCCTTTTTGATCTTTTTTGGTTTTATCCCTTCAAGAACTTTTAATTTGTGGGTTTGATTTCTGTTAAAGGGGGAAATTATTTTTATTTAAATTTTACTAATTTAATTTAATTTAGAATTAATGTAAAGTAATGAATTAAAATTAGGGTGGATAAGGAGTTTTCGGACTACAAGAAAATGGGGACACATTTGAATCAGTTTATGGGGAGCAGTTCCAGCATCGGTGCCCAAAGGATCCGAAATGTCTGCGTAGCTTTTCGGGCCGCTTCCGATCAAAATAACCGGCCCGGGTTCGTTCCTTTTTTCCCTCTCTTTTTTGTGCTTTTGTAATTAGAAAAAAAAATCAAAGGTTTGCTAGTTCCTTAATTACAAAGAATAAATTAGTACTTAATATTATTAGCATGAAATTAAAAATTAAAACTTTTAATTAATTAGTTTTATGCTTATGTTTATAATTAAACAAACAGGTGTATAAGAGCATTAGAGCTGTTGGAATATGAGTACTGTTATCTCAAGAACAAGCTGCATGAACTTTTCCAGGTAATTACTAATTTGCCCCGGCCCAAAATTAAATTAACTACACATACCAACTTATCTACATATTCATTAATTAATTTATGAATAGTAATAAATTGGTGAAAATGTTATAAATTCAGATTGAGCAGCAGAGAATCCTAGCAGCTACAGTCAGATATCCAATGCAGCAGCAGCACCATCAACAACAACAGCAGCAGCAGCAGCCAAACAACCCCTAATTAAATAAAGGCTATATATACATATATGTATGTAGGCCTAAGTGTGAAGTGAATGTATGGCAGAAAAGTGAATGAAAAAGATTGGTTTTGATGACAATGACAGAATTTCACATGCATTCAATGCCAATATATATATTCCCTTCTTCCTTTTTTTCTTTTCTTGAAATGTCTTGTTTGGCAGTATGTGTGTAGTGTGTGTTTTCTTGCATGGCAGTTGGCAATTAATAATTAAGCGGCGAGCTTAGCTTCTGATTCTGATAACAAATCCCACTTCCAAGAAAAGTTATTACTAGGGGGGTTCAGCTTTTGGGAGAAAGAGCTTATATTAAGTTCTTTTCAACTGCATTCAACTTTTGATGTAAACTAAAAGCACTTAATGTAAATCTCATGCAATGTTTGGTAGTGATTTTATTTTGTTTTCATTAATTCCCCAAAACAATCTTAAAAGTTTCTCCCTCTTCTTCAGACATGATGTGACTGCTACAATAAAATGATTTGACTGCAACGTTAAAAAATGTCTTCACTAAAAAACAAATAAATATCACTTTATCTTTCAATTTTTTTCTTCTAAAATACTTTTTTCTAACACTTTTAAACATGATGTGACTGCTACACTGTATTTTGTCTCCTTACAAAATATAAACAAACATTACTTTCATTCTCAAATTCTTCCCCCAAAACATATTTCCTCAAAATGAAATCAAAATAAGTTCCAAAACGCTTCCAAACATCGCCTCAGTCTTCTTCTCATTCGAGTTCGATGACCAATCTTATATTGGTTTTGAGATCAATAGGGAGTGTAGTAGTGTGTGGAATTTTTTACGGGGACTGATTTGTCAATTGAATTATGAATTAAGGAGTAAAATATAATTATCTCAGAAGTAAATTTGAGTTTTTTTTTTTTTCTTTTAATAAGCGCATAAAAATATGGGTGTGTCAAATTGGAATATGATCTGGGCCTGTTGGCTTGTGGGCTGGGCTTTAGTTGCTGTACGGGCCCAGTTCAGCTGCAAATGTTCCAACCACCTTTTGGGCTCTTACTTTCATTTTATTTTTGGATGAAAATCGGCATTGAACTTCTCAATATTTAGTAATTTAACAAACTGAAATGCTAAATTCCGTATTAAATTTACTGAATCACTCATATAATTGCACCAATCTCGTGAAATTGACAATAAATTTATAAAAAATACGGTGAATTTTTTAGTTTTGACAGTAAAATTCGATAGTAAATTGATGATCTAGGGACACATCCCCGTTTATTGATGGGAATGGGTCGGGTAGGATAATTATCGGCCAGTTACTTACCCGACGCGACTAATCGACAGTTGACACCGTGTTATTCTATTTTTGATAGGTTTTGAATTTTTGGCAGTTGCTACTTTTAGCTATTTTTCGGGTTGTAGCGTATTGCATGAAACTCATTTAATTATCGATTATTGGCTAGTCGGTCGAAAATAGGTCGGTCGATCGATAAAACCTACCCATACCCAACGGCCAACCCATAATGTTGCGCTGGACTTTTGGTCAATTAAAATGTGAAGGTATTTTTGTAAAACGAACAAGCAACGAACTTTTATTAAAATCGATAAATCAATTATAGTTAATTCGAATGAAATTAGATATGAACTTTAGTTTGACCTAATTGGCCCCTATTTGAAGTGATTTCAGCACAGCCAATCACAAGCCTTGAAAGTAAAGACAAAAGGATTTAATAATTAAGTTTACCTAATGATGCCTTATTCGTGGCCTAAAGAGAAGGCATAATATCTCAATTTCAGAAAGATATTATTGTTGAACAAATATTATTTTTTTCTACCACCCGCGTTATTTTCACGCGGGTAACATTTAAATTTCTTTCGAACTTTCTATACTATAGAACACGTTAATGATAAGAAGTCCAAATATAATATCAATATTCAATCCTGTGATAATGATCCAAGATTAGAAAATCATATTTTAGGACAATTGAGTGTCGTGGACAATGTAGCAGATACATTATTAAATATTTTATTACTATATATATATAAACAAACATAGACAAATATCTTGTACAGTTATGCCTAATATATTTGTAAATCATACTACTATAAACATTAATTTTTTATGTCATTTTCTAGTACCAGAAACATAATTTATCTTGGATGTTAGCTAGCGAGGGTACATATGAGTGCATATTTGATATTTCTTTCTCTCTCTTCGTTGATTGGTGATATGGGCCGGATTGTCCCGAAAGCCCAAATGCAGCCCAGACTCACTCTATAGGGGCCAACTTACACTCGATAAAACCCCTTCTCGCGTGGTATAGACAGACGATGAATGTGACCACATTTGAGGTTCGACTAGAGACAAAGACGGTGGAGAGGCTCACTTGATATTTAAAAAGGAGGTGATAATATCCGTGAGCCCTCCTCGTTTGAATTGACTCAACTCGCAAAGAATAGGACAACTCGCCTTGAGCAGATAAGCAACTCGAAGTTATCACATCACACCCATGTGTGGGTATCATGACCTTACTCTTGTTACGTTACTTTTTAATATGTCCACACTGTTTCTCCACGATTTCGACTGACTTAACTATCGAAAACATTTTCCAGTCACTCATTTTTGCTGGTCTTTCGGGGATTACGTGAGCTTCTTTCTTCGACTTTTGTTATTCTAGGCCCATTCCATTCCATGATCTCGGGATTAACCATATAACTAGGCCACATCAATTGGCAAGGCTCCTTGAAGAAATAGAAGCATGCCTGCAATATTATTTGATAATTACATACACATATATTATATATTTTGTTCATCATTTGACAAGTGATTTAACTTAGAAAAATATGACCGTGGCCAAGATTTATACTCTAGAATATCATTACAATCTTGTCACACCAGATTTTTTTGGTAGGACGTTGGAAAGCTGACCTTTTACCATACATCGTAATATTGTTTGGTAAGATCGGCTAACAAATGCATGACACCTTAACAGAAAAAAAAAGACCCTACAAATTTCAATTGAGGACCTAATTTTTTTTTTTATTTTTTTTATTTTTTTAGTATAATCATTATATTAATATAATAAACGAATTAACGTTAATTATGTAACTGCACATTAACTACAATTCAATACTTTAGTTATAAGCTTAATTTCCAAGTAATGGGTGGCTGATAAAAAAAGGAAAATGCAACTATTGACTTTGAACTTTGAAGCTATGTCCTAATCAAATTAATTTTTTTTTTCTTCATATAGAAATATGATTTAGGAATTCAAATATAACTATGCATAGACTTGTCTCTCTCTATCTTTCCGTTGGCTCTCTTCGTTTTCGAGACAACGATGGACACATAACACATTACTAGGACAAAGTATTGTGAGGTTTAAATCACATATTTCTACATATTTTGAATGAGCAAATCGGACCCATCGACCCGTTGAATCCGTGAAAACCATCCTGTTAGGACCAGACGATAAGTCCTGAAATGGGTAAGATTTGCAGGTTTGAGTTTCCGATGGATTCAATTTTTTTTTAATGCTTGTGAAACCGGCACGAACCAGCCATGCCTGTGAATTTTGCTGAAACATGCGGCTTTACGACCCGCGCACCACACCCCTATTAATAAGGCTATGATCGACCAGACAATATAATGCCTACGGAAAAAATAAATAAAAATTGAAATAAATCTGAAAATTGAGTCATTTAAAGTTTAAACCACATTCGATAGCATCCACACGAATATCGTTTAGAACTTAAATTATTATAAAGTTTAAAAAAAATAATAAATTTTCCAATCTTTTTCTCCTAAATGAGAGGCCGCGGCCCCCCATTTTTAATTTTTCTGGCAGTAATACCCTCCTTCAGTCCACATGCTGCATACGTACAATCTAGATTTCAATTTCATTCATCGTTACCATAAATCAAAATCTTTAATTCTCCTCCATAATATATTTAATTTATTCCTCCTTTTTAAATTCTCCGTAAATAAATAGCATCTCTCCCTCTCACTCTCTCTTTCTCTCTCTACCCCTCTCCTCTCTCTCTCTCCTCTGGAAGCATTTCTCTAAAACTGCACAATTCAAGGAATTTTTTTCTTCTCTGCTGTGGCATTCAAGAGCTAATTAAACGAAGAAACTCGAACAAAATCATGAAGTGTGGTGCGATTGTGGAAGAAGGTTATGTGCGTGAAGAGGTAACGCATCTCACCGTCATGAAAACATCCCTCTTCTACGCCGGCGATGGATTCGCCGCCTACGATTCCAACGGCGAAGTCGTCTTCCGAGTCGACTCGTACGGCGACACCGGCGAACTCGTTCTCATGGACGCCTCCGGCAGGTGCATCCTCACCGTCCGCCGCAAGGTATATCCGATCAGATTTTGTGTTTAATTCTTCAATTTTTTTCTCCCCCAGAGGAGATTGCCATTTGTCTACCTGCATCTTACTGATATTTTCGAATCTGCACTTCACTGTTTGTGGCCGAGTCAACTCGCTGAGTCAACTCACCGATTTAATGTTTTTTTTGTGGATCAGAGGCCGAGTCTGCACCAGAGGTGGGAAGGCTTCGTCGGCGAGGGGACGGAGGGGAAGAAGCCGATCTTCAGCGTGCGGAGATCGTCGATAATCGGACGGTCGAGCATGACGGTGGAGGTGTACAACCATCCGAGCGAGGAGTACCAGATCGAAGGCTCCTTCGCCTGCCGGAACTGCACCATCTTCAACGCCGAGAAAGAGGCCGTGGCCGAGATCCGCCGCAAGGTGGACGCCGCCAACAACGTCGTGCTCGGAAAGGACGTCTTCGTGCTCTCGCTGAAGCCGGGGTTCGACGGCGCGTTCGCCATGGGTCTGGTTCTGGTGCTCGATCATATCCAGGGAGACGATGAAGTTGACGGCGACGATGACGGTGACGGCAGTGAGAACGGAAGTAGGGTTGGTGTGGACCCCACGCATGAGGATTCAACTTTGGGGTGAATTGCATTTTAACCCCTAAGCTATTAGCCATGTATGAAATGCACCCCAAGAAAGTCACTAGCTATTCAGTTGAGGCCCTAATTCCTAATTGGGTAGCTTTTGACTTTTCACCCCCCTGGAATCTGAGCAATTTGAACTTTAATCCCTGTTTTAGCAATGGAATATGCTTTGAGAATATCCACCATGGTAAATTAAATGTTACACTTTGTTATTTTCATTGGGTGGATTTGAAACGTAAATCTACACAAAATCACGCATACAATTATGTGTATTTGTGTTTAGTGGGTAGTTATTTAATCAATCTACAGTTCAAATCCACCCGATATTAATAATCAAGAGTTATTACGAAATATTTCTCCCAAACCACGACAAAGCATAATATAATATCAATCTAGTACGTTTCGTAAATACGTCGGGTGATCTTGAACCATTGATCTACACATAATAATACATGCACTTAGCATCTCATAGACCTTATCGAAAACAGAAGAAGTCGAGTCCTTGTTGAACAACGACCAAGTTCTTCGAGACTCAATTTTTTTTTTAACATAAAAACAACAAAATATTATTACTTCAATATAACATTTCTAATACAAGGATAAACACATTTGCGAGGATAAGATTCAGTTATGTTGCCAGTCAGAATGTTGTTCAAAAATGGAGGACATGATTCAAAATATCTAGTTTCATTAGTTTTCAATATAATGCCTATCTTAGCAAGTGCATCCGCAGCTCCGTTAATCTCTCGATATCCAAGCTGCAGTATAACATCTTCAAAACTCCTAATTACGGAACATTTTTTTCAAATATAATTTTTGAAATTTCGATTTTCAATTTTCAGAATAAGATTAGATTGTAGTTTTTCAGTTCGAGAAATTTTTTTTTTCTTTTTTCAAAAAGTCTAATTGCAATCGATCTTTTCGATTTCCACCCTTGGCGTATCATCAAAACTAAGGTATTATTGACAACTTTTTGAAAGTAAGGGTGGAGCCTCTTATATTCGTATCAAAAAGTTGGTCGGGAAAAGGAAAAAAGAAACATATGAATTAATCTCTATCATCCATCTTATATTCCATATTTTCAGCAATTTCACACTTCATAAATCAATACAAGCTGGCTATCTTTATCAGGAAAAAGAACGTGTGTGAATTGAATAACATGTGCGTATTGAATCCAAGTTGGCTATAATTTGCACATCTATATACAAAGATTTTTATTTAGTTTTGTGGCATAAGTTCGAAACGACTTTGAAAAAATCAATTGCCCCGAATTCGTAGTATATAATTCAAATTAAGATGTTATGTGAAATGGAATAAGACTCAGCATAACATGCAGCATAATAAATGAAAATAAACACATAGTTTAATATCTATTTACTTGTGGACAGTATTCAAAGACGAAATACGTACTTATATAAACCGTATTACAAAAATACACAAGAAAGGAAGTAAATAATCTTTCGTATTATAAACGTATATTACACAGATCGTTCGTTCCTACAGTTAAGTCTAGCTTCTTCAATATGAACTAATAGATCTCCAGACTTACAAACTCTGCACTCAAGACGAGTACTTACAACAGACTCTAAAAGAGATATAGTAACAACTATTATCTATTTGCTTCTTCTCTCTAATGGCTCTAACTTCTCTCTTCTAAAATCCGTAGTGAAAACTAACTAGCAATATGGACTGGTTTTATCTACTTCAAAATGCATCAACTACCTACACAAGTTAAGCCAGAAAATAAACACTAAGATAATGAGTTAGTGGATCAGTGAGATATAATAAATAATCAACCACCAATCCATTATTAATAACCCTCTAGCCAATGATCTAGTTTTGATTTTACGAAAGTTAAAACACGTGGACTAAATCGCCTACTATTTTCAGAACTTCTAGTAATCTTCGATTATGTAGCCGACCACGCTAACACTTAGCTTCTATTGCAAAAAAAAAAAAAAAAAAGTTAGAGTCAATAATTTGATTCTAAAAAAAATATATGGAACCCCAAAAGGTGAACTTGACTTAGAATTATGTGGTAGCAAAGCAAAGAAAAATTCAAACATTTGATCATTATCACTAATTATTTCTCAATGTTTTGACGTACATTTTGAAAACAGTGTTAGTTGAACATAGTTCAAGAATAGTACATAATATAGGTCATATATATATATGATTGTAATTACTCCACGAAGTGTGATCTAGGGGAGTTGACCAAATCTATGGTCAGAAAATAATTATGAAATCATAATTAAGGTTATTTAATTCATAGTACTATCATCGCCAAAGCCTAGTAGAAGCTTCCTGCAATGTCATTACAAAGGATGTTTGATTTTTGTGTTTGACAAAGTTGAAATTTCAATATAAGCCTCGATTTTTCATCAATGTCGGTTTAAAGACTAGAGTTCGCGTGTTTTCTGACAGTTATAAATGATAAGGCTAGAGTTTGCGTTTTTTCTGACATCAATTAAATTTAAGACAACCGGTACCGCTTGCTTTCCTACAAATGGTATCAGAGTCAAAGTCACGGGATCAATTCATTTATAAGTGACTATATTTTAAAATAAAAATAATAATGTTTGGGCCCTAAAATATTAATAATAATTTATAGAGGCCAATCCGCGGGCTCTATCGACTTTATGATTGGGCCATCTATGAGTAACTTCTGGGGATCCAATGGTGATTTTCAACTTCATTGCGAAATCCAAATTTTAATATTTTAAATTTTATTAATTTTTCTATATATATGCATAAAAAATCTTGAATGTGACAAGACTTGAAATTAAAGTATAGTATTTATATTTTATACTATAATGTTACAGTATTTTGTGGGACATAAATTTGTATAGGTAAATAAATGCATTATGGATACATGCATGATACAACCATGCATACACACCTTTGGGAAAATAATTCAAATAAAATGTTGGCCTACATAAATTTGAATTATTGTCGTAGTTTAGCGAACGCAATGAATTTTTATTTTTTTTGAAATATAAATTCTGACAACACAACTTGACATGATAGCAAGAGATCAATAATACAAAAATCTAGAGAAAATAATAAAATAAATTATGTTATTTAGTGATCAAACAAAAAGAACCATTACATTAATCAACCAGAACAATCTGATAATACAAAAATTAAAATGTATAAAAATTTCAAACCAATTTTATTATTGTAGCACACACACACAAAAATATTATTAATAATAATAATTATAATAATAATAATATTATCTTAAAAGAGGAAGGCTATTATGAAGGCCGAGAGTAAAATAACCAAAACATTGCTAGCCAAAGATGTTGAGGCAGAATCAGGTGGAGTTGCCCTAGAATTTGGGCCTCCACCAATGGGGGGTGAAAAGGGGGTCGGTGCGCACGCATCCGGCTGAGATGAGGCGGGCGAGGGGGTAGTGGGGCCCGCAGGAGGGGCCATCACTGGCGGCATGGCCCCACCAGGAGTGGAGGGCGGCAGGCCCACAGTTATGGCTAGCTTCTGCCCGAATTGGCAGTGGCGGCCGAAAGTGCAGATGTAGTAGTGGTCCCCGTTTGAGTCGATAGTGATGTTTGCGGGCCCCGCGGTGATGACACCACCGATGCCGTTGTCTTGCGTGCATGCGTCGTACGAGGCTCGAGGTACTCGGAGAACATCGTGCTCGTTGGTCACAAAATTGAACACTATATAGAACGGGAAGAGAAAAATATCGTTGTATGATTGTAAGAGGATGTAACAAGATCACACATCTCTAACTATTTTGTGGTCTAAATATTAAATCAAAAAGCGTGTTGCTCGAGTGAGTAGCTAAAATACGGTAGAATAGCTAAACTTTATATTTAGCTCCAAATCATAGCTTTCTTTTATCGGGTATGATGCTCTTAGTAGAAATCCACGTAAATATGTTCTGCAGTGAAAATTTTATAAGAAAAAAAAATTATTACGTACCGAGGATGTCACCGACCATGAAAGTTTTTCCGGAAGCCCAATTGGAGTAGGATAAGGGACCGTTTGGCGGTACAATCCACCCCATGCCATCTCCAACAACATGCACATTTTGTGCTAATGCACAATTCAAAAGCATGCCAAAAATAGCACCATAAATCATCAACCATGAAACCCCATCCATTTTTTTTCTTCTCAATTTCTTGCAATTAAACAAAATTGGGATTTATAAATGGAAAATTGAGAAAGTTGTACTAGTGATTAATTTATAGGATACTAATTACAAGTTCTTTTTTGTGGTTTGTGAAGTGTTTGTATGTAGAGGAGTATATATAGAGAAGGTTTCTTGAAATGCCGTGATTTTTCAGTTTTAATTCATGTTCCTTTAGTCTAGTTTGTGGAATTTTCAGTCTCCCAATTGGAGTATATACAAAGGCACTAAGGCTGGTAATTGAAGTTATGAGTGTGGAATAAATCAAAGTGTGTTTTATGAGGAAAAATCAATGTTGTTGCAGCAAGTCTTGAAGACCTTGTTGACTCTTGACATCAATTAGGATTTTTTTTTTCTTTTTTTTCTGCAGTTGAGAATCGAACCAAACTACTCGATGTTCTGATTTGAAATCGGCCGTGAAATAACTCGTTTCAGCTCGTTGTATTAACATAACGAACAAATCAAACTTGATCACATATCTTTTTTGTCGATAAAATAAGAAGCTATGTTCGAGCTCAATTAGATTGAAAAAAAACTGTGTATGAAAAACAAGTTACTCGAGATTGAATTTGTGTATTTCTTAATTAAAACTAGTTCGAACTCGACCCAATTTGTTGAATGACCATCTCAACCAAAAGCTTAAGCTGTTAGTGAAATGTATCATTTAATATTAATATCTCCAATACGCCCCCTCAAGTGCAGGCGAGAACAAATCAAACTTGATCACATATCTTTTTTGTCGATAAAATAAGAAGCTATGTTCGAGCTCAATTAGATTGAAAAAAAACTGTGTATGAAAAACAAGTTACTCGAGATTGAATTTGTGTATTTCTTAATTAAAACTAGTTCGAACTCGACCCAATTTGTTGAATGACCATCTCAACCAAAAGCTTAAGCTGTTAGTGAAATGTATCATTTAATATTAATATCTCCAATACGCCCCCTCAAGTGCAGGCGAATTACATTTGAAGCCTTGCACTTGAAATATTTTTAAATGGGTGGCTGTGGGATTCGAACTCAAAACCTTTCATTTGGCCTGGCTCTGATACCATGTTGAATGACCATCTCAACCAAAAGCTTAAGCTGTTAGTGAAATGTATCATTTAATATTAATATCTCCAATACAATTGTTAATGAAACCAAACTTAAATGCGATTGTTAAGTTCGATAGAAAATCTTACGAACCTGAACAATCATGCGTTCGACTCGACTCGATTCGTTTACAGACTTGCAGTGCTGAAATTTTTACACATATAAATACTATACTCGAAAGGATTCAATTTTCAGGGTGATTTTCTGGTTTCCTTTAGTTTCGTTTATCTCTTCTAGTACGATTTATTTACGAGAATCATCGTACAAAGACAAGATTCTTCGCCATATATAGTAGATTATTGTATTAGGGTATTATTGCTAATATTAATAACACATTGAGTTTTTTAGCAATTTGGTATAACATCAGGGGTAGTAAATGCAATAAACTAGAAAACCAGTGGTACATTTCAGAAATGGGAATCACTCCAGAATTTGTTCAATTATGATGTTCAAAGAAATCAACAATGTACATTTTTTGAGCATAAATGAATGAATGAATTAATTAATTTATATTAAACAACAATCTGCATCCTCTGTTCCAAACTGCCGGCCACCGCTCAGAACACCAGAACCCCCGCCGCCGCCGCCGCGGCGGCGGCGGCGTAGATCACACAAGAAGAAGAAGAAGGCGGTGAAGAACTGGGAACAAGACCAGTGAAGCCAACATCATAAGAAACACTCCCATCAGCCTTAAACAAACCGAAGTTCCTCTCGGAAGTCGGGCCGGGCTTCATATTCTCGTTAAACAAGGCAAAAACATAAGCCCGAACCGCCACTTTGGGCCTGTATGGAGTCCCCTTCCTCTTCAGAAGCCTCTTCCTCAAGTTAAGGTTATAAGTCCTGGCGTTCTTCAGATTCGCTCCGGCCTCGCTCTCGTCGCCCTTCGAAGCCCACCCGGTTTCCGACACGATCACCGGCATGCCGCCGTACCCCATCTTCTCGAGCGCGAAGTACGCGGCGTCCACCTGCGCGTCGAACATGTTGTCGTAATGCAGCTTCGTCTTCGGGTCGGAGATTCCCGGGTTCGACTCGAACAGGGCATACTTTATGTCGATGTGGGCCGGGTCGCTCATGTACGCTAGAAACGGGTACGCGTTTATATAGAAAGGTGTCTTTATTTGCGCGAAGAATTCGAGGAGTGGAGTCATGTACGGGAGCACGCTTTCCTTAAACGCCCCCGCGGACGGCGGGTACGTCGTGGCGAAAACGGCCTCCGAGTGCGGGCTGGACACCTCGACCCGGCCCGACAGGCCGACCCGCTCGAGGGCGTTGTGGACGTTTTTCACGGCGGGGACCAGGACCTCCCAGAGCTCCGGGTCCCCCCCGCCGAGGATCTCGTTGCCGACAGCGATGCCGGCAATGTGGGTACCCGGGAGGTAGGGCTCCACGTTTTCCTTGACCCATTGGACCGCCCGGTCCGGGTTTACGCTTATGTCCCTAAGGAATTCGTTTCCGAGGCCCACTATGATCTCAATCTCGGACCCACTGAAGGCTCGTAGTGTTGCAGGCTCCACGTCATAGATTCGGACGTTTTTTATCTTGGCGGCTTTTAGTAGGGTTACGACACTCTCCGGTGGGGGGATGTTGTTCGCTAGTTTGCCGTAGTTTACTCCGTACGTGCCGGTGAAGGCATCTACCACCACAACTACACAAAAAAAAAAATAGAAACAAGAAACATTAGTAGTCTTGTATTTACTCTAATTGTTAAAACAAACCATTGTTATAAATATTAGTAAAAATTCCCCTATAATGCAACACTTTAGCAAACTACCACCTAAAAACTCACTACTTTAACATCGTAGGGGCTTTTTTGCTAATATTTGTAATACGATGAGGGTTTTAGCAATTCGATATAACACAGGATATTGAATGCAATAAACTCGGCCGAAAAAGAAAAATAAAAAAGATTACCATTTGAAAAGGGATTAGAACTCGAGAGAAGAACGAACGAGAAGAAGAAGAAGGAGAAAAGGGCCATGGTATTCTTGAAATGAAGAGAAAATAGTAGAGATTGTGACAAGTTTGATATAAGAAGATGATAATAGCTTCAATGGCGGCGGTGGCTTGTGGGTGTGAGATGCAATGCTTCATCTACAGGCATGCTGACATTGTTATCCTAGGAATTAGGTTTGATGTTAGAACAAATTAAACCAATCCAAGATTCCAAACCTTAAACACAAGAAGATTGAGAAATATGGGTTTTGTTTTGATGATTAAATAAATAATATTTAAAAAAATGTTTTGTTTTATTAACTTTGTGGGATTGGAATGAGATTCTAAACTCTTTTCATTATCTCAAAGTTATACTTTATGCTTTTCATTCTTGATCATGAATCTTGACCCCTATGTATAGTACTTTTGTGCTATCTTTTCGACTTTTTTATATCGATTCTGTGTCTATATAATTAATCGTGGTGTATCTCGTTATGCCTTTCGTATTAACTAGACCGATTTCGATAAATCAAAATAAGAGCTTTTTTTCCTGAAAAATAAATATCCGATACCAAACATCAAATGAAATCATAATACTAAATCAATCATAGCTAATCTCGCCGACAAACGAGCGGAATTTATAAATTACGGATAATAATTAAAAAGAAATAGGACACCTGGTCCATCATCCAAGCATTCAATAAACGATACAATCCAAAATAAAATGCCAGAAAATATTGAATATTTTGTCAATTAAATGACTTATTATGACAGAGGTTCACATTTTACAGGAAGAATTCCTGAGAAATCCTTACCATTTTGTTCAAAAAAAAAAAAGAAAAAAAAAAAGAAAGCCTCTAACTTCAGCTGTGCACTGCACCACTACAACCAGGCGAAAAAGACGAACTCAGTTTCCTTCAACATTACGTTCGATTTGCAAAACAACGAACGATACACCTTCCCTAGACATATGAAAGGACACTGGTTCCTGCAGAGAAGCCTTGAAATTTTCGTAGCTCTCGAGATCAAAACCCTACACAATTTGGAAAGAAAAACCACAAGCCGATTAACTATGGAGAAATTAAACAACTGCTATTAGTCTAAGCACAATAGTTTCGTAACATTACCGATCTGAACAACAGCTTCTCTAGCAATGGCGCACAGCCAAGGAGACGAGCAAGCAATCCCCACCCGTTAAAGTCCATGCATTTTATGGACACATAAATCATTTTCGTAAATATGGGCAGCGGTTGGGGGCAATTTTGCAGTAGCTGCACAAACAATGAAATTATTAACATTAATACTATATTCCATCTTTTTTTTAACGAAAGAAAAAAACGAAGAAAAAAAAAAGCTCTAACCGTTATAAATTGTTTCGACATCCAATACTTCTCAGCACCAGCAAAAGACCTAGCAAGCTCAAACGCTTTCTCGCCAGCATCAAATGGATACTGAACGAAAGTTTCGTCTAGTTCAAATCGAGCTATCCTCAGAGACCGCATCCTCGTTACCTTATAACTCTTAACCAAGAATCCTTCGTAGTTTATATATTCGAGATTCGGGGCATCGATCTCAAACTCACTCTGGAACGCGTGGACCGCACTGATCACTTTCAAAGCCTTCAAAGAAGGAACGGAGATCCTGAGCACCCTGCCAGGCTGGCAGATACAACTGTTCAGCACTAAGTACTCCAACACTGGGCAAGATGCCACAAGAATATTCAGGTGAACGAACTTCATGCACTGGACCGAGAGCATGTGGAGATTCGGCAGGTTGAATCTGCACACAAGTGCGTTATCGGCAAAGTCGAACAAAATATTCAGCGAGGTGATATTGCACCCGTAAAGACTGTCGAATATGAACTTAGGGAATCTGAGTCGGCGGATGCGAATGTCCATCCTCCTGATTTTGAGACGCAGTGCAGAACTGATCCACCTGCCGATTACTCGCCCGTCGTTGAATTTCTGGCACAGCAGGCATAGGAACTGTAGAGAAGGCGCGTCGAGTAGAGTGATGTTGAGCAACCTGTCGACGAACTTGATAAAGCTGACTAGGTAAACGATTGGGGGAGTTTCTGGGTGTAAGAGTAAAGAATCGTCCAATCGGAGCCTCAGGTTTGGGATTAAAGGGAAGAGGTTCTTCCATTTGGTGGAGAGAATAGAGGTGCCGACTGCGTATTTTACGGGCATGAGTGATAGAATGTGACAAAGGATTTCGTTCGGTAAATTGCTGATTCTATCTATCCCATCAGAATCAGCCCCGTTTTCTTCCTTCATCTTCTTGTTCTCTGGGGCTTTTTCAAGAGATCTACGGCGTTTTTTGACGATATGCATCCTTTTCGCTGAAACTAAAAAAAAATATAGATAAATCAAACAATTTATGTTTCGATAAATACTGACATAACCTTTTACATACTATTGAAATCTCTACACATACATCACAATCAAACTCATAGTTAACTATGGAATTAGACTAGTCGAACCATTTTGCTTTTTCTAGTTGTATCACATGAAAGATCTCCTAATGCAATTGTGAAATACATATGAAGGGATAATCACAGCTTTAAATAGCAATAAATCATAAATCACGGCTTACGGAGCGTATTCTGATGAATAAGCAGATTCATTTATCGCATGATAGATAGTGAACTCCGATTTAATAAATTGTTCAGAAACTTCAAATTAATTAATAAATAAATGTTAGGGCATTCAAATGGTAACACACACCCAAACACAGTTTATTTAAAAACATTCCAATTACAATTCCCAAAAATCAAATGTTGGATCTGTGATTTTTCACACATTTCTTTATAATTCTAAGCATGGAATACACAAATAACTAAAGTCATTCAATTAAGAGAAATGCACACACAAATTTTACCAAGTTCATTAAAATGCAGATTAAGAAATATTTTTTCTTCATAAGACGTGCAATTAATTCTCAATTAAATCTACAGATCCCTAAACCAATTTTAGAAAATTAATCAGAAATAACAGAGACACAAACAAATTCAGCAAAAATAATTAGATCTTCCTTTAATTCTTACCTTTTTTTTCTATCAATGACTGTCACAATCTGCCGAGAAATCTCTTCTTTCTACGCCGCAGCACAGCCTTCTATGCCGCAACCCTAAGTGTGTTTGTGTCCAGAATGCAACCGAGGCAAACCCTTTTATAAATGTACAGATAGAATCTGATTCTGTATGCATGTAATAGACGACACAATACAAACACGTGCCTATCGAAAAAAAGCAAGTATGGTAGGTTGGCTTCTTCATTTCTCATAACCGCATAATATATTACGAAATCACATTCACACGTATAGAATTTTTGAAAACACTCGTGGGCCATCGTGACGTGAGCCTCCAATAGGAAATTGTACCGTTCTTCATTTATTTAATCATTATCCCCATTCTTCAACCCACCAGATGAAATAACTTTAGGTTATCCCTGCATAAATATAAAGAGAATCAAATCAACATTTTCAAAATTGGGCATTATTCATAAATACTGCATGGAGGAGCCAAGATTTCGTAATAGGGTGGGCTAAAAAAAAGGGGGGGTTCGTGGCCCCCTATTGTTTTTACTTTTAGAATTGTTCGTAAAAAATAACACAGAGCAAGTATTAATAAATTTTAACTATAGTAGCATAAACTCCATTTTCAATTACATCTCAGAATATGATCATGTAAACTCTATACAAACTACAACTGATCTTTTTGAATTTTCATTATTTTAGAACTCTCCGTGATTGTGTCACTACTCAATATGAATTAGGTGGGCTAAATAAATGAATAAGCTATAAAACAGTGTGAGAAAAAAAAAAAAGTAATCGACAGTGGGCTGGAGTCCACTTTTGCCAAAGGGTGCATCCGTTACTGACTTCAACACCAAACAGGATCAGGAAAAAAAAAATTTTGGGCACTAAACATGGACTTGCTTAAAAAGAGATAGGCAAATGTTAAGCCAAGATCAAACAGCTAAAACTAGCTTAATCGATGCGGAATTTTTTTTTCTGGTTGTTTTAATCTGTCTGTTAGAGAGATAAAGTCCCTCCTTCCAACTATCTGCGCCTACTCAATAGGGCACTCCATTTCTGCTCTAATGGCTGCAAATTATTTCCCTCTCCATGAAAATAGAACATACTTATAAAAATGTAAGGGTTGTTCAGACCATTTCGTCCATTTAAGGATGAATGTTATTTAAAAATATAAAAAAATCCGTAAAAATCAATATTATTTAATAACATTCTTAGTCGGTGTGCATTTACCTTAAACGACACATTTCCTGAAGTACCGATACATTTAGTTGAACAGTATCTCTAAAAGTCTACCACATATTCTAGGTTAATCTGAAATGAAATATATCGTTTATCTTTTGTATTACTATCTTTCTGTAACACTACACATTCCACCACGATTACAAGCAACATGCATATAACATCACTGCTATTGTCGTATGACTAACAGCACAACCAGTGTGATTTTTATTTCATAAATATATTTAATCAACCGACGCAAAGTTAGGGGACTATCTCGTATTAGAGAAACATCGAAGAAGTAAACACAGAGCAAGGATAAGCTCGCTAATCGTCCAATACCACTGAAGCAATCATCTCTGACTAATTTCTAGTTATATTCATCTGGAATCGACGCAAAAACTCATTTCCCGATTTTCGACTTCAATCTAAACATTCTCCACAGACAATAGTTCATCGTCTTGGAATTTCAGTGCTACGTGAAAATCACAAATCATGTAAGGGTTTTATTATAAACATTATGAATGGGGATTGTTCCAATTCATTACTAGTCATATATTCAATTTCCCTAAAATCAAGTAAGCTTGGATAATAAAATTCATTTTCCAATCAAATAACTATTCGCAAAGAGTTGCAGAAAGAGCAAACATGGTGGTTGAGCTTCATCCCTTCCCGTATGATAAATTTAAAAATCGAAGGGTATAATCTAAAAAATGATAAAAAAAGCTGAATTTTTTACCCGAATAAAAACAGGGCGGAATCGAAAACCGATCCATCCAGAAATTGAAGACGGCAGATCAGGCAACAAGGTTGCAACAATGGAGATCATCGAGCTTGAATCGCGATTCCGAGTGACCGAAGTGCAGAAATCACAACACAATTAGGGTTTTGCTGTATTGAATTTTGGGAAGACGGGAGATACGGAGGAAGAAGGTGGCGCTGCTACCGCCATTCCTGCATACTAATTCCTACCATAATTTTCCCCCCAATTTTCTCTCAAAGAACTCCAATAAGCAATAAGATTTGAGATTTTTTTTTTCTACCATAGCCCAATTAGCCCATCGTATGATCGATGAGGCCCATTTTGTGACTATTAACTAAAACTAGGGGTGGTAAACGAGCCGAGCCGGCTCGTGAGCTCGACGAACCGGCTAGTAAAAAGCTCGAACTCGGACTCGAGGTTTTCGAGCTCGAGCTCGAGCTCGCGAGCTCGAGCTTTCTGACGAGCCGAGCTCGAGCCCGATTTTAGTTGTTCATCACTGGTCGCTTTAGGTAGATGTTGCCATCAAGCGTGCCTGCCGTCTTCCCCCCTCTTTCGCCCCTCTTTTTT
>NW_012194881.1:2421382-2434903 GCF_000504015.1 Erythranthe guttata | reverse complement strand
CGTTTACTGGCAAAAGAACTATTGATAATCATACAAATAAACTTAAATAACAACTAACAAGAAATTAAAATCAAAAATTTAAAAAAAGATTAAGGTTGATAGAGCTTGTTGCGACACCTGCATTTCCAGGAGAGAAGATAGTAGTAGCTGTCATGATCTTCTTCTTGTCTATGGGGTGACGAATCTTCTTGATAATTCTTATTATTAAATATAAGATGGGGTGGAATTACTAAAATAGCCTCGCATGGCCTGCAGTTCATGCATTTATTCACACATCCAGGTGGCCTTGATCCCAATATCATCTTCCTCAGCTCTTCATCACTTCTTGAATATTCCTCAATCCCACCTGCACCCACTATATATATACATATACATGCAAAATATTAATAATTAAATTAAAAAAAAAAAAGGGATGCTGGGGTTAATTGTTGAGTTAATAATTACCTGATTTAGTGAGAGAAAGAAAGAGGAGAGATGAGAGAGATAGAGTGAGAAGAAATAGGTGATGGTGATGATATCTGTAGTTTCTTGATAATACAGACATGATCAAGATTAGTTAGTGTAAGGAAACAAAAAAAGAATGGTGGATGTAATATTGTAATGAAGATATTTGTGTGGAAGGATGGATAGGGTGTGTATGGGGGGAGAGAGTGAGATTATTTTTTTGTATTTGAAGACAAGAGTTTGGTTTGCTGTATTCATGAGAAGGGACAACACAGTTTACACTGTTCTTTTTTTTCCTCTTTTTTTTTGGGTAAAAAAAAAATCATCAATTAAATGAAATGTCACACAGAAAACAATGTAGGGTTTTTTCTCATTTTGGGAAATTGTTGTATTTGATATGAATGTGGATGGGGGTGGATCATCGAGTGTACTATTTCAGATTACAGTTGAATCTCGATAAATTAATAATTTTGTTTAAATAATAATTTTTCTCGGTCCTGACTCATAGTAAATGTATTAAATTATTAGTTCGATAATTATAATATTTCACTAAATAATAATTAATAGATGTTTGCTAGTTGAACTACTGTATTAATTTACATACGCTTAATTGTATTAACTCAAGTTTTAGATTATGTCATTTAATTCGAAGTTGGAGTGTGACAGATGATTTGAAATAAAAAGAGTAGTTAATCTAAAATCAATGTTTTAAGAGTTACACAACTGCAGTCAACAAAATGGACAAGAATTATTTGACTTTTTTGAGGGGGTCTTTTGGACCAAGGTCATTATTTCAAGGGCTCCCTCTGCAATTAAAAGGGCTTTGAAAATCAGCAAAACTTTCTTGGAAATGCTGACTCAGGTTAGAATATACACACAAATTCTTCCCTATAAATGTTTGTATATTCACACAGTAAAAAATACTGTGTAGTATAAAAAAAAAAACCCTGAAAAAACAAAATTTTCAAATGAATAAAATAAAAAACCCTAATAGGAAAATATAGTTTCACCAAACTGACCAAACAGTTATATATGCCTTACTGTTCATATTATATATCAATAAATAGTCAACCTTTTTTAGAAATTTGTGTTTATTTAGATATAAAAAAAAATAGAAAAAAAGAGAGAAGGCCCCCAGCCCAGAAGGGCATTTCTGGCAATGCGTACAAAAATTCAGAAATTAAACAGTAAATTAAAGCAAAAGTTTCACCCACTTCACCACTGGGAAAAATGAATATTCAGTAATTAGCAAGGTCGTAAAAGGCGGTAATCGGGTCCGAGTCGGTCAGGCACCGACTCACGATTAATCGGTGCGGCGGTGATTAATCGGTGATAAATCGGAAATAAATCGGTTTTTTAAATTTAATATAATATATTTCTAAATATTATTTATAAATACTCCAAACATATATAAAAAGATATTTAAACATAGTTATATCTCCATCATGAATATATCTTAATAACATAATAAAAGTTTAATAATTATAAGATCATAATACATAAATATCCTTATAAAATATAAATAAAAAAGCAAAATTTTTGAATTAACATTTATTTAGTTCTTTAACAATAATAATTAACATAAACAAAATAAGACATAAAACCATATTTTCTTTTAATAAAATCCAACTTTTATTATGAATTCTAAAAAAAAAAAAAAAAAAAGCCGATTTTTAACCGATTTTTGACCGATTTTTGCCACGGAGTTTGACCCGCCATAAAGGTTTGACCGCCTCAGACCGCCTAAAACCGCCTCACAGGCAAAAAACCGATTTTTCAAACCTTTACACTAAAATCGTAAAGGTTTTGGACCGCCTCGGCCGATTTTTAGAACACTGGTAATTAGAGATATGTTAGAATCCAATGGAAATTTCACTGTTGTTGAGTGAGTCAGTAATTAAAATCGTGTAAGGATCTTCTAATATAAAGTGCGCCTTTAGTTTACACAAATCTTTTAGCCATTTAGATGATGAACTATTAGTAGAGCCAAAATCTTTGAACACCAATGAGGGAGAATTCATCGAACACTAACACTAACTTCGAAAGGCACATATATACAGAAAAAATTCGAATTGAAAATTTCGAATGTGCCAAAGGGTAAAAAAGGGCAGAGATATTACGTTATTCTTACATCTTAAACACATGTTTTAAGGTTACTCACGGTCAATCTTGCGTTAATGCCACCCGCCTTATGCAATGTCCTCAATCGTACATTCCTTCTTGTTCCCAAATATCAACAAGGAAATCTACCATTTCCTGTCGATTTTTCCGTGCAAATAGTTGGAAAATTGGTTGGAAGAAACCGATAATTGCAGATATTAAAAAGGAAAAAAAAATACGAAGAAAAATGGAATTAAGAAGCATACCTCAAGCCGAATAGGTCTAGGGAACGGCTTTTTGCTCTTAAGCAAACTATCGTTGGTTATATTCCAACAGCAGAGCATAAACTTTTTGGCAAGGCAAAGACGCAAAGATCTAAAATTAAAAAATAAAATAAAATGAAACCATGAATAACGAAGCATTTTTTACTTGTTTTTTTTTCAAATGAAGTAAAGAGCAAACCGATGTGTAATATCGAAACAAATCAAGAAGTTTTTTTGTTCATACAATAGTTGCAACAAGAATTGTCACTAGTAAAAGTCAACGACTTTATTGCTCATGAACATCAAGATTTTTAAGGTGGTGTTTGTAAAAGCTTTTATTATATAAGCAAAAGTTAGTGACTGCGAGTTAAGTTAAGAATAAGTGATTATTTCTAAAAAGTTGGGGGTGTTTGCAAACACGTACTATCAAAAATCAAATTTAATTAGTAACTATTAGAGAAGTTATAGAGTTAGTAAATAAACTAACTTTTAGCATATTTTCGTGAAATAACTAAAATTAGTGACATACGTGCTTTTTTCAGCTAGTGACATATGTGTCTTTAAATTGGAGAAGCAGCTCCAATGGTGAGCTTCTCGGATTATGACTTAAAGCATCTTATTTTAAGAGAACCAAAAGTACAAATCGTATTTCAAACACTCAAAATCATAGTGTATACTTACAAGATTTTTGCCGAAAAAATAAAATAATTATCTTACCTACATTTGGGCACATACAACTGCTGAACCCGACTCACGGCTTTTTTATTCCCTACCCATTTCTGCCTGCCCTGGTTCCAGAGAAGAAGACCTAACAGCCAAACCCTCTTCAAATCAGATCCCACTTATCATAATATAAAATATATATTTTTACAAATTATATTATATATATATTAACTCACCATTGTTTACAAATTCGGTTGGTTTGATTAAATCGCCAGCACCATGGGCGCCATTCGTCTGATTCGGTGTATTTTTTTTCGAGAAGATGCTGCTATACGATTGTACTTCCTTATAGCCCATCTCACAATTGCTGAGCATACGGAATATTCTCAGATATGGTAAGCTTTTTCGGAGCTGACAAAGAAGGGGGTATTCGCCCCTTCAACAACTCGTTCAACGAGGCGTCAATTTGAGCTTAGTAGCACACCCAAGAAAAACACTGCTCTGTTCCAATTAACAGTATATAGTCAAACTACATGATAGAAGCAATCATATCCGTTCGTTGATGTCGACAAAAACCGACATTTTGATAGCATGTATTAGACGTTGAGATTATTTTCTAATTTCCAAATTTGTCCATGCGTAATAATAAATGTTACCAAAATAGAGGGATATATTTGTCATTTCATTTGTAATCGAAGAAGCAGAATGGACATCAAGAATGGACATCAGCATGGCTTCAAATTCATTAAATAAAATAACTAGATGCAGAATTCGTGCGACAACAATTTATCGGAAGTACTTGAAAAACTTAACTATAAAAGACAAGTAGATATCGAATTAAAACGACAAATCAAACTCCGAATACCAACTCCGATAAATCAACATATCCAACTTCCGAATCAGCACTCAATCGAATACAATTCTCTCAAGAAAATGCATTTTTTTTCTTCCTAGAGCACATAAACTTAAACACAACAAACGCATAAACACCTATATAAGAATAATCAATCTCAAATATAAGAAACAAAAATGGTATCAGCAAATAAAAAAATCTTACTTTTCCAAACAAAAACACAAATAAAAAAGCTGATAGAAATCCAATTCCAAAGCCGAATTAAATGGAATACCAGAACATTATAAAAAAAAATATTAGGGTATGTTGGTAATCAGAAATGCATACCCCATACGAGCAATGGCATGAAAAATCCAAGCAGCAACCGATCCGAACCGTAAAAGGGCACCCACCATAAACATCGATTGAATTAGGTTTTCCTTTTCACAAATCTCTGAAAAGTGAAAATCAATACGCAATTTTCATATTATTAAATGTATTTTTTTTTTCTGCACAAATTCATGATCATCGAATTTATTTACCTGAGAGAGAGAGAATAGATTATTCAATTCTCTCCCCTGTTTTGATTTTCCTTCCTCAAATCGATCGATTCACAGTGAAATGCCCTTCGGGTGTGATTGCTTAGGGTTCTTCTTCTCTGGAAAATTGGGTACCTAAACTGCAATAAAATATCCACAGATAATAAATAATGACTATTTATTTAATCAATAAATAAATAATTAATAATTAATTAATTAATTAAAAATGATTAATCCTTTTTTTCTTCCCCATTCAATTAGCTGAAAGGCCTGACACCCGTGTGATTGGAGATGGCCTCTTCCACTCTTTTTTGGGCCAAAAATGTGATTTTTTTAAATTAATTAAAGAAAAAATAGTAAATTATGGAGGTGTTACATAAAATAAAATAAAAAACAAAATTAGACATTTCATATTTAATATGAGAATTTAATACAAGGTTTAATCAAATATTTTAACGACTAAATAACTAATTAGTCAGTGGAATATTATTTTAATCTATCTTAGCACAATGTAATTCGATTTAGGTAAACAAACGAGACCTTAGTACATAGTTCGATTTAAGACAATAATAGAACAAATTAAATCCATGCACATATCAATGGGTTGCAACTTGCAACGATTCAATTACACTGTTCAAGTTTATTTAAATTTAAATATAATAAATTTACTTAATTATTTAATAAATTACATTTAATTAATTAATTTTTTTCTACCATCCCTAGATAGAATTTATTTTAAAAATATTTCTATTTAAGACGGATTCAAAATTCCACCACAATAAATCAAAAATATAATTCATAAAAGGAAATTCATAAACTTGCTGCTTCATAAAAAAGAAAAAAAAAAACATAAATTCAAGATTAATTTTTTTTTCTCTTTACAATTTTTTTGCAGTTAAAAATATTAAAAAAAAAATTAAAAAAGAAAAAAAGAAATTCAATAGGAGTAAGCAATCCTCTGCACACGACCCTTGAGAATCCCACTGTACAGAACCGCACGATTGGCGGGCATCACTTTCTGTAGCCCAATAATTTGATTCCCACAGCAACTCTTTTGAATTCCATCAGATTCTCTGTGTTTCCTTCTGTACAGTTCCCCATTCCCTCTCGTTTCTCTTACATCATCTGCAAATCTAACTCTCTTACTCTTATTCTTCTTCCCTTTCTTGCTACCACCTGATAAAAATAAAAAATAAATAAAATAAAATAAAATCAAGGGCATGCATTAATTAATATTCAATACAATTCAAGAAATCATAAAAAATAAAAATAAAAAAATGTGATTGATGATTACCTGAAGATAAACAAGATTTGAGGTTATGATCGGAATGGGAATCGTGATTCCGGAGAAGAAGGGAGGTGGAATGGAGATACCTTTCCCGGCAAAGATCGAACAGGATTATCGTGCCGGCGGAAACCGCCATAGCTGTGGCCAACACCACACCTTGACAAGTCAACATAGAAGACATACGAAAAACCAGTTACACTGAGGGCAAACGAAATTTATTATATGAACAAGAGTTTTTTTTTTTTTTATACTATATATATAATATTATTAAATAGAATTATTTAATATATAATATTAGGCTGTTGGTTTTATTCATACAGATGTACTTATTTGAATGGAACAATTATATATATAATTAATTGAATTTTGCTTTAGTGGTGATGAGCCACACGTCACCTGGAAATCAGAGGAAGGTCAAATATTTAACACCAATAATTTCTATTTTAGTCCTTTTAATTATTATTATTATTCTATGAATGAAAGTTGAATAATTTTATTTTATTTATTTGTCTGATTGAGGTTTTGTTAGAAAATATGTGATTGTTTGGTTTTGCTATACTACTGAATTAAACGAGCTCAAAATAACGATCGATCTCAAATCAAGTATTTGATATCTTGCGGTCCAAGGGGAGGCACTGGCTAAGCTTAGACCACTTTTCTATGCAAAAAAGGAGGTTTGGTCCGACATTGTGGTAGAAGGTGATTGCTTCCAAGTAATCATAACTCTTCGCAATGGCAATCGTGAACTTTGGAGGCATCATTGAGGAATGTCGGCATCTAACTTTATTTGTTCGTTTAATTTCTTTCAAGATTATTAAATATTCGGGCAATAGTTAGCTCATGAGTTAGCCGTTTTTTTGCTTTTAGCATGTAATAATCTGATGGAAGGTGTTAACTTCCCCTTGAATCTGGCTCATATTGCCTAATAATAATTTTTTTCTCCCAAAAGAAAAAAAAAATGAAATCAGGAAAAAGTGTGACAATCATGGATTTCATGTGTGATTTTTGAGCTTCTTTGAGTGTGTGTGTGTGTGTGTGTGAGAGAGAGAGAGAATCTTGATTTGTTTGGAAAGTTGAGATGAGATTTGTAGAAGTCATTTTCAAATTATTTTTGTGGAGAGAATCATATTTGATTGTAGTCCCTCAAATAACAAGTGTCGATTAATTGAGGAGTTTTTTTTTTTTTTTTTTGGGTCAAAAGAAATTGAAGAGTAGTGCACTTGTATACGCCATTGAAGGTTGGCATCTTCCACAAGTTAAATGAATTATTGCTACTTAGTTGACCACATCCAATTTTGAGGAAGAATTAATTCATCTTATTCAATATTAAAATGATTTTCTCCTATTTTAAGAAACTTGTGCCATGTTTTCAGCTTTGCGCACGTATTATGAATTTTAATAAATATTTCTTGATTTAAAAGAAAAATACATTAAAAAATTAAAATAACCTTGATCGTTATTGAATAAATATAAGTAAAACATGGTATGAAATTTTAAAGTGATTATTAATATAAAACAAAAATATTTCTGTAAAGTGACACTAACTATTGGACGACGAGAGTTTATTGTAAAGTACTTTCTGTATTTATACATAATCACACATATAAAATAGATTGATGTGAATATAATATAAATAGATACATACAAACAAATGTGATAGGATTAGACTATTGAGTATGACCATATAAATTCAACAATCAAACTATTTGAATCTATTGATGCACATCCATATTACATTGGTCCATGGAAACAAGTGTATGCATGGACCATTAGAATCCAATGTGAAACAAACAAACAAACAAACCATTATCTATGATCTCTTTCCTCATTTCACATTGCCACACATCACACATAAAGACACTCGACTATGATTTCAACAAAACGACAAACGACGGCCCCACCAGCATATGCTGGTTTATTTGGTCGAGCTCGTCACACATAGTTAGTTTAACGTTGTTTACACCTCTCGTGCAATCTAATCAATAAAATATGATCTAGTCAATGAAATAAAATCTTATCAATAAGAACAATTTACAAAATAAAAATTAAAGTACATTTCAATAAGCAAACATAGTCATGTAAGAACAAATACAAAGCCAAACAGGCACAATTAAAGTCAGTTACAAAAAATAACGAAGTTCTTATTCGATGCGATGCAAATAAAAAAAAACGAGCTTCTTGATTTCAACTTTCAAGTGGTCAAAATAGGTGGGAGATAATCCGACTTGGCACCAAGAACACGCGCCTTAGTGTCAGGGAAAAACTCCATACCGGGCAATTCAGTAATTACACCCTCGCTCGAAAGGGCGACGGGGTAACGGAGAAGGTGACCTGGCAGGTCCCGTTCCAGTTCGTCGCTTGCATAGAGGTCCCAGTACTTGTCGGCAATACCGTTCACCTTGCTCACGCACTCCTCACTCTCAGGGTGTAGGAAAGTGTCATCGAGCATACCGAGGTGTTCGTACCATAAGGCCATTCTGAAACCGTGGACCTGGCCCATGGCGGGCTCGTGTGTGGCTAAGTGGTGCGGCTGATAAGCCCCCATCGCTATCTCCGAATCTCTAGCACCGTCCAGCGATCTTTGGTTTATATTCGCCGATCCGACTATTATGTATTCGTCATCAACTGCAATTCCCAAAAAATAAAAGAGTTTTAAAAAATTTATACTTTTAGAGCTTTTATCATTCATCGTAACAGTTTATTTTATTTAGTACTCCCGTGTTCAGTCTAATTGCTAAAAAACTCCCCGTGGAATACGTATTAACAAAGACACCATATAATGTATTTTTCTTACCACAAAACCCCTAAATGGTGTGTTTTTACTAGGGTGTAGTTTGCAAAAGAAAATTGCATTACATGGTTTTTTTGTTAATATTTAAAACACGGGCAGTTTTTAACAATTAGACTAAACACAGAGGTGTTGTATGCAATAACCTTTAGTTAAAGCCAAAAAAAAAAGTAGGGGGCTGTGTGCTATAAAAAAAGTGCGTTACAGGGTCTTTTTTTATTTATAACACTGTTTTTTAGCAGCTCAACTAAAGACATGGGTGTCAAATGCAATAACATTTCATCAAACCTAAAAAAAAATTGGATTACAGATTTTTTTTTAAATATTTATAACACAGGGAGTTTTTAGCAATTAGACTAAAAGCAGGGGTGTTGCATGCAATAAAAATCTTTCATCAAAACCAACAAAGAATTAGGGGGCTGCGTCCTAAAAGAGATTGCATCATGCGGGTTTTTTCGCTAAGTTTTATAACACGAGGGGGTTTTCAGCAATTCAATATAAACACATACGTGGTACTAATTGCAATAAACCTTTGATCAAAGGGAAAAACTTTTTACCTATCATCATCTTGGCATGAACGTAGATCATAAACCTCCGAGCTGCTTGAGCCATCTGATAATCCGTATCGGGATCGGGCGTTTCTGAGGGCTCGTACTCCCCACTCTTCTTCACCTCCCTATTCCCTAGGCAAAAAAACGTCAAGTAGTTTCTTGGATCCTCTTCGATCCCCTTTGCATTAAGCGCCTCGATAATATCCTTATACATCATCTCCATAGTCCTCCTCTGCCAATCCAATATCGCCTGCACCGACGCACTCTCCGGAAAACCCTCCGGCCACATAGGGACCACTATATATACGGTAAACCTCTCCCCCGCCTCGATCTTGCTCACGATTTTCAACGAGAGCTCCTTTGGAATTAGGTGCAGCGCTCCGATATCCTCCACCTTGATATCGGTTGGGTCCCACCCAAAGCTACTTCCCAAGAAGTATTGATTCTCGATATAAATGAAGTTTTTCGCGCGTCGGATCGCGTGTATGTACGCGTCTTGTATGCTCCGGTCGATTATGTTGTCCTTGCCGCTGACGAGGCCCGCCTTAGTGGCCTCCTCGGGGGACTCCGGGAATCCGAAGGCAGCACCACCATCAATCGACCGGAATAACTGCACATTCCAAGTTTCTTGATCGTCGGGGTACGTGACAGGGGAGGGAGGAATAATGACGTCATCGAGCTCGCGTAGGCTAATCAGCAAATCCTTGCCGCCTTGCTTCCTCCACCTCTGCTCGAAGTTGAATAAAACATCCCACGCTATTTGACCCTCCAGACGAGAGTGGATATCATGCCATGGCTCGCGAGGCCCGCCTTTCGTTATTGCGGCCCCAGCGTAGTTGGCCTGGTGGAAATCGTCGTGGTGGGCGGTGTCTAGGGTTCGGAAGAGAGAGTGGAACGGGGAATCGTACCGCCCATCGCAGAGGTCAAGGCCGCCGACGAAGCTCACAATCCTCCGCTTCTCGGGTCCACCTTCGACCGGCAAATCGGAATCCACAACCACGATCTTTTGGTGGTGGGTGAACATGGTGGAGATTTGCAAGTCCTGAACGAAACTCCCACCATCGTCCGGGTTTCTAGGGCACAAAATGCAATTCACATCCGTGCCGTTGAAGTAGTTTTCAGTCTCCTCGTCGTGCGTGGCCATCAAACCGTCTTTTTTCAGCAAGTCAACCGAGGTCCGGTCATCCCAAACGAGCATGAGCACTCGAACGCCCTCGCTCGCTTTCTTCTTCAAAAGCTCGCCCAATGTGATGTCGCCACCTGGCTTCTCTCTCCTTGAGTCACGTATCAACGTCACCTCGGTGTAAACCGACCACCCCGTGATGTAGATGAAATGCTTCGCGTTGGTTATCGCGTCGAAGATATCCTCCCAGCATCTGTGCGGCTCGTAATACTTCCCGCCTGAAAGGGGTATTTTCGGAATGAAATTGTCGGGCACGTGCGCGTCTTGGTATAGAGAGACGCGGCACCCCGTTCTTTGAGAGAAGAAGGTGTACGGTACGCCGGGATACTTTGCAGATTTGATACCGCGGGCCCAGTTTCTATCTCTTGTGACATCGAAAAACTGCAATTTCACGTGGATTTTGGATCCTTCACTAACGGGATTCATGTCCGTGTCGAGTATTTCGACCCACTTGTCGACTTCTTCGCCTTCTAGAAGCTCCTCCACCGGTACATACGCCCGGCCGATTAGGGTTGCTCCGATAGGGTTGTCGTCTTTGACGGTGAATATCACGTTGGACGCCATGTGGGCGCAGTAGATGTGGAAAGACTCATACCATCTCGGGTTATTTGGTTCCTTTTCGATTATTCTTGTTCGCCCGACTCTTGCCTTTTCCAGGTCGATGCTTGCGTAGATCTTGGCGGTGCCTTTGCCGAAACCAACTGTTTCTTCAATGTTCTCCATCAGCTGTACAAGATTACGATACTTTAATCAACGAGAATACATACGTGAAAACTATTTTAAATTGCAAAAACAAATGAATAGAAGCCTATATTCAGAAACGGAGAGTGTCTTGATGTATCAATCACGACTCGTAACACAGACGAATCAAATTCAGAAACGAAGGTGTGCTCAAGATGCATCATAAACACTTAGATGTAGTAAAAAAACTGCAAGAATTTTGATTATTTAACAATTAAAAATGAAATTTCAATCGGAAATCAAATTAAAAAAAGAAAAAATGGAAGATATCAGAATCGACGATCTTCCGACAGCATAACGATGCATCACACAACTCAAACCTTGCTCAAAGTAAGCATTTGAGATCAAACCAAATAAATCATGTCAACAAGATATTTTATAAATATTTTAACCAACAGAATTTAAAAAAAAAAAAAAGTAAATTAATTCAATCCATCCACAATCTCTACCCAAAACACAGTAATTCAAGTCAAACATCTTTGACAGGACAAGTATAAACATAGTCGATCATCAACCAAAAAAATTAAATTAAAATTAAACAATCTAAACAAATATCGAGATCAAAATCTGTACCTTGCCGAAGAAATTCCCACCCTTTCCGGCGTGGAGCGTATCCACTTCGTAGATCGTGGCATGGAGTGTTCCATGGAGCAAGATCTGCGCCATTTTCGCTTTTCACCTATGATTTGATGAAAATTTCAGAAAAAAAAAACCCAAAATCGCATTACAAAATTCCACACTACAGTATATACTATATACCCACCACTAATCAAACAAAGTAAAAAGGAGTACACTACAGTCTATACAGTTCAAATAATTATGAGAAATTTTCGGATCAAAAAAATAGATTAATTTCAACTCAAAAATGAAGAGATCCGACGAATTTACATAGTGTGGAAAATTCTTACGAGGGTTTCTGCGAAGAATCAGAGTAGAATGTAATCCGATCTTGTCAGTGTGCGAAGAAGGGAAAAAATCGAAGGTGAGAGAGAGAAAGTAGAGCGAGAAAGTAGATCCTTTATACAGAGGATGGCCTCCATACGCGGTAATCTGATTAACAAGGAAAAAGACACTCTTTTACTTTTTAATATTTTATTTAGGTCCAGATCTTTATGCTATTTGCATATTTAATGCGGTATTATTTTTTTCTTGAATTTTACATCCATTTTTTTTTCCGTAGGATTGAGATTGATGAAAATTGAAAACTAGAGAAAGTTGACAAAGTCAACATTGAATCAAAACTACTTGTTCGTTATAAGTTTGTTCGATCTCGATTTGTCGACATAATGAACAAAGTTTTCGTTCGATAACGCTATATTAGGACCTTGAGTTTTATTTGTGGCCGGCTTCCATTGAAATTCGTTTGAGTTAGACTGAATTGTTTATCAGATCAAAAAGTGAAATATAACTTGTAAAATTCAATGAAAAATCAAACAAATTTCACTTGTTGTGTGTTCGGTTGGACTCAATATACGTTTACACCTATGATATGGATAAATGTAATTAATTGAATATTAAAAATAATTATAACCAAGATTACAAAAATAAAATAAAATAGATGACTACTAAATCAGTGGAGAAATTATACACATGTATAAAAGAAAAAAAAATTATAATTATACTTAAATGCTAAACTAATTTCAGGGCGTTTGCAATTTCATTTAGAGTCAGCTATCTTAGAAATGACAACCAATAGCAGATGAGAACGTGGCGTTGATGGACACGTGGCACATTACTATTGGTTTTCTTTATAGCATTTTGTAGAATCGTTAAAATAATAAATATGTTTATCTATGATAAAGGTATTTATTGATTATTGAATATATTATTGATTGAAGGTATTGATGGATAGCCCTTTCACTATCTCTTGATTGATCCAATGAATTGAATATTCAATACTTGGCAGCAACTTATATGCATTACGTGTTTTCTCAGTGTATTGGTATCTTGATTTTATATAATACTTGTTTAAAAATATATAAATATTCGATATATATTATTTTATATAGTAGATTACGGTCAACTCCCTGTGATAATGTCAAATTACGAAAATCCCCTCGTGTTTGACACCACAAAAAATGAACGTGTGAGAGTTGAGAAGATTCAAGGCTGAGGGGTGATTGTAATTA
>NW_012194881.1:2351043-2387974 GCF_000504015.1 Erythranthe guttata | reverse complement strand
CAACCACAACAACCCCTCGCCGCCATCTCGACCACCAGAGCCCGCCGGCTGGACCACCACAGCCCGCTGCCGCCGCCTCCTCCTCCACAGCCCCGCCACCATCCCGACCACCACAGCCCGCCGCCTAGACCACCACAATCGCCGATGCCGACTCAACCACCATAGCCCCCGCCGCCGCCATCTCAACCACCACAACCCGCCGCCGCCGCCTCCTCCTCCACCACAGCCCCCGCCGCCTCCCTTTCCACCACAACCCTTGGCTCGGCTACTACTGAATTAATTAGCAAGAAAGGTGTATGGGGATGGAGAGGTGAGAGAGAGCGAGAAAAAAAAACGGAATTGAAAAACGATCCGCAGATCGTGTGAGAGATGGGGGAAGAGAGAGAACGTGAGAGAAAAAATAAATTTGAATTGGAGAAACGTGAATATATGTATGTTATATAATTTAGGGTATAAGGGCAATATAGGGATATAAAAAAAAATAGGGATGTGGCCCATATATTATTTGAAATTAAGGATTTAATTAAAAAAATGAATTTGAACTAGTCATTTAGTTCAAATTCGGTTTCGTTTGAGGGGCTTATAGCATATTAACCCTTAAAAAAATAAGAATAGAAAAAAAAACTGTCACATATTAAAGGAAAAACTACCTCAATTCCTTCCAGACACACGATTATATTCTTCAAATATAAATAAAGATTTGATTGTTAATCGTCGTAAAATTTTTACACCTTCTCTCGAGAGAGAGTTTGTTAATCTGATAATTCACTGGTGTATTTTTGTTTGCTCAATTAGAATGAATTGTGTTTTCGTTATATTTAAATGACGAAATTCTGATCCGAGACAAACTAGGTTTTTGTTTCCCCCTTTAATTTTTATGCAGTTGAACTCTGGGAAAGTGGTTGCCTTTGTTCTTGAATTGCCGGACAATTTCAGGAATTGTATCTCAATTGTCGTTATCGAAGGAGAAAGTTTTCTCTTGCATGAATATGGTGGAAACATAGAGTCAATCCTACTGATAAACATTATTAACTGTAAGATACGTTACACTATATTATTGACTTCTTCCACGGGTTTTCATGCGAATAATGAGCGCCATCTTTCTCAACTAAAGGTCGGTTTCCTTGGATTTTTTTTGAGTTGCTAATAATTTTACGATTTCTTTACCCTAACTGAATTCCTCGGTGGGGAGTCGTCTGAAATTTCTGTCGTTTCTGAGTTGCGTATTGACAGTTGGCCTTTTGAGAGTTTCTAAGTATTTTAATTTTTTCGCAGTTTGTTCAGCCCTTTGTAAATGAATCTATGTTTTTACTTGATTAATAAGTGAAACAGAGAAAATAAAGGAAGCATGGTAGTTTTTTCATTTGCTTCTGTTTTTGTGGTGTAGGAATTTTTGTGATTGTAGTAGCTATTTTTTTTTTTAAATATTGTCCTTCTCATTATCGCGTCATGATCGTTTATGTTGTAGTTTCACTATTTTTTCTCATGAAATTGCTTTGTGAATTCAATTCTTTTATCGCGGATTTCAGATTTATGCAGCATGTGGTTGGTGGTGTTGGAGTCGTTAGAATTCTAGCTAATTTACCATCATTTGATCCCTTATGTTTGTATAATGTCAAAAGATCTTGAACACCTAAGGTTTTTTCTGCCAATGATGACGACAAAAGGAAAAAAAGCAAGTGTGAAAGAGCAGATTAAAAATCGTTTGCAGATAACATGGATTCACATCCTTCGCCTTCTTCCACTCCAAGAAAAGTCCATAGGATTTTGTTTTCTCTCATTTTACTTTAATTCTTTATTAAAAACGATATATATTCCATTTATTTTTCTTGATTTTTTCATATATTGTCTTTCTCTTGCTCCAAAAGAATCCGAGAAAGATTTAAATCATTTGGGTCACATTTGTCCGTATAAAATGGCAGTATTTCTTCTTAAATTCTTTGCCCGGTTTTTTCTAGATTCCCGTTAACAGAAATAAAACTTCCCATGATTGTAGTAATTTTTCTCACGATCTACTGTCTCGTTGTATTCCCACCAGTATTTTGTTGAACCGCTATTTTTTTCGTTTATAAATATTTGTTTCCTCGTCAAACAATATAAGTCGCCATGGTTTGGATTTGTTTGATGCTGCTCTTCCATAGCAATATAACATCATTCTGTAGCAGTATAATCTAGGGATGGCAAAAAAACCCGAACCGCTAGCTATCCGCGGGTATCCGCTCCGTTTAAAATCCGTTACCGAAACCATTAGGGTTTGGTAATGGTTTTGGTATGGTTCTGGTTTTACCTTGACGGTCATGGGTACCCGACCATTTAATATATATATATATATATATATATTCAACAAAATATGAATAAAAAATATATTTTGGCAAAATTTTCAATAAAGTATTAAATAATTTAGGGAGGATATATTTTTTTCTCTTTTCTTTTTTTCTTTCTCTTTTCTGAGAGTTACTTATACGTTATCGGACCCAAAGTAATTTTTTATTACCGTAATTTAAATGGTAAATGGGTACCCGTGGGTACCCGGATATTCGCGGTAATGGTTCTGGTTTTTCCATGAACTTTTTAAATGGGTTTGGTATGGTCATGGTTTGAGCTATATTAAATGGTAATGGTTCTGGTATTGCACTTTTTCGAGGGTACCCGCTCCGCTGCCATCCCTAGTATAATCCACAATTGTCTCCATGTTAAGGAGGAGTGTGCCATCAAAGACCAATCATTGCTTATGGTATTTTTTTTAGAATTATTGATTACTTTTGGTATATTGTAGGATGTAATTTTATATGATTGGTTGATTGTTTGTTGTAGTCGTGCCATTTGTTTTTAGTTTTTGTAAATTTACTTATGAGGTATATCTTTTGTGAGGATTTCTTTGATTAAATTTATAATTTCTAGACAACTCAGTGGATCTCGATCTTGGTTCGCCTTCAAGCTGCTCACGAAATTATGGATCTCGATCTTGGTTCGCCTTCAAGCTGCTCACGAAATTATTTGTTACAACAACAACAACAACAACGACAGCAACAACGACGACGACGACGACAACAACAACCACCACCACAACAACAGATATACCTACAAAGGAACATAAAACTATTTCATTTATTCCCTCGTCAACAAAGATATATTTTTATGGGTGATCAATATATATATTTTTCAAGTCAATCATTGCTGAGAAAACTGGTAAATTGAGCTTTCAAAAGATTCCAGACTTGTGCAAATAAAAAATTCCATGTGCTGCATGCAAATTCATCACTCTCAAACCTGCAGATTCATTTCCCATTCCTTAAAAATAAAAATATTTACAACAAAAATAAATTTCTCAAATAATTGTTTTTTTATTATTAAAATAAAAATTAAAAAAAAAAAAAAAAAAAAAAAGTGAAATTTATGTTTGCTGCATTTGCTCTCTCAAATCTCGGAGGGGCCCACCGTAGCCTTTTTCCTGAACCTTCTTCTTCCCGCAGATACACTTACTAATGTTGAGATTAGCGCCGCAATCGAGGCATAATCCTCTGCAATTAGGACCACACACAGCTGTAATGGTGATCTCCACATGTATAAGGTCTCTTATATTCTTCGAAATATCGACCACTTTTTCGTCTGGAGGAAAATATAACTGATCGTCTAAATCGATTAAGCTATCATCACTGTCTTCTGCTTCGACGGTTTTTAATTTCTCGTCTCCAAAAATTGTACCCAAGTTTATGGTTTCGGATTCTTGGAGGGGTTCTTCACACAGTAAAAGTGAGAAATCGGAGTAGATACTCTGCGCAGCTGGTTCGCCACACCTTCACAAATTGGTAAATTAAGATAAATTACTTACTTAAACAAATACTCGAGTTACACAAATAAAAGAACAGTCAAGCATTTTGGCTAATTAATCGTCTCGCATGTTGCACGATAAGCAGAACGAGTATTCTAATCGAAAGAAAATAAATTAAAATTTTTATTTAAAATTTTTGAAGTTTTCTTTATTTAGGCCCAAATCCATCTACATGCAGATTTCTCATCGGAACGACTATTTGTATACACTCAGGCCCAAATATCAATCCGATTTTTTTCTCCTCCCAATAATAATGGGATCCAATGCAAAACAAATACCATCCCATCTTTTTCGATTTAAATAAAATTTGCGACATATAACATTGAATGATTCCGATGTGACATCGTTAACAAGCCAAAAACTTATAAGGCCCAAAAAGCACACAAAAAAAACGATACCTTCACTTCCGATTCTTATCAAATGCTAACCAAACAAATATACAATGATTACTTTTATATCTTTTCGATTAAACAATTTATACTCTTAAGTGGCTGGTTCGATTCTAGATTATCGATCAATGGCAAATAACTGCGAGCAAGTTAACTATACTACGTACTCTATACGTGAAATAAATTACATTAATCCAAGTATTCATTTGCGTTATTAGATCTACGTAAGATAATTTCTCGAAGTTCGGTTGAAACCTAAAAAAAATCTCTTAGCTTTTTCAAATGCACTAGTTTTCAATTGTCCGCCGTCGTAACTTTCGAAGATCATCGTAATTGTAATAGCATATGATTGAATACAGCAATCAAACATCCACAAGAACTAAATATATAAGCAAAAAAAAAACAATGTAAATATATCACAAGCACAATTAAATCAATGCTGCACAAAAAAAAGAAGAAAAAAAAAAAAAAGGAAATACCTGTTGCAATTAAGAGAAATGACAGTTCGAACAATTCCGTCGAGCCTCAATTTCTGCTTCCTCCGAGTAACATCTGCGGAAATCAACACCGGAGTTCCGTCGGGAAAATCCTTCACGGATTTCACCACGCGCAACCCCATCTCCGAAGCCCGGTTCTTCGAGAATTCCGAGGATACCTTTCCTAACCCTAGCCTCTCGAGAGTAGTGCAGTACTCCAAATGCGAAACGGCGGCGTTTCGCCTGTACAAAATCGCGCCTTCCCAGGGGCTGCCCTCGTCTTCATCTCCATCTTCTTCTCCGATTACTTCGTCCGGAAATTCCCAATCGCTGTCGGAGGGTTTCTCGGAATGGGTGGTTAATTGGGAACTGCTGCTGCTGCTGCGGGTTTTTGTTAGGGTTAAATTTGATAAGGTGGATGGTTTTTTTAGGATTCTGTTTGTTGGGTGGTTCAATTTGAAGGGATTTTGGAGGTATGTAGATCTTACGGAGGTGAATTGGAGGAGAGGGGAAGAGGGCACGGCGGTGGTGGAGGCGGCGGCGATTGGGCGGAGCATTTTCAGCTACACTGGGGTTTAAGAAATGGTTTCTCTGTTGTCGAAGGATTTTAGTTTTGATTATCCGAGAAACTATTTTTATATTATAGCAAAAATAAAAATAAATTATTTTATAATTTCGTATAAGTAAATTATAATATATTTTACTCCCACCTATTTACAACCTTCGTTATATATATTGTCGTAAACTTAGTAAATATAAATTATTTATTAGAATTTGTAGTTGATTAAATGTAATTTGTAGTTGATTTAGTATAATTTATAGTTGATTGTTACAATTTATAGTTATATACGATTTAGTCATCTGTCGAATAAAAAATACATAAAAACAATTAAAATAATAATTAAAATGAATTTATTGAAAAACATTGTAGTTGATTATTGTAATTTGTAGCTAATACTATAGCCAAAAAAAATATTAGAAAAGGGCAAATTACGCCCAGTCTCCTGAGATAAAGTTAAATTGCGAAAACCTCCTATTTTTTGAGTAATCATAACTACTCCTTTAACCACGTATTTTGTTACAAAAAAAATTCTCATTCAGTTGATAAATTTGATATTGTAAGGGTGCATATGTAAGAATACATAATTGAGGAAGGTGATTATAATTACCCAAACAAAAGAGGTTTCTCGTAATTTAACCTTATCTTAGGGGATTGGCCGTAATTTGCCCTGAAAAAAAGAATTTATAAAAATATAAATAAAAACTAGCGTAACCATAAACCACGAGGGATTATGTTAGTCTGAGTTTGACAGCCAACGTGGTGGAGGCTCGGGTATGGGCCGCCCACAATTGAATATCGTGAGCGCTTGTGTGTGTTGAATGCACTATAAGACTATAATTTGCACATCTCCTAACACCAATTAATTTTAGTACAACTGATAGCGCCTGAGGTACTACAAATTATATGTTGATAACGATTACGAGGAGGTCATCAGGAAAAAAAAAAAAAAAAAAAAAAAACTTGTAAGAGCAACTCCAATGGAGTTATTAAATGGGGTATCAAAACTCTTAACTACCATTTTGATAATTGAAGTTAGAAATTTTCCACTCCAGTGGAGTTATCAAATAAGTTTCTATTTTGATGTTTTAATTTTTGGGATGTAAAAATACATCCCCAAGAAATAATACCAATTGGAAGTTACATAACTTAACCACCATAATAACCAATTAGAATATGACATGTGTTAATTAAAATACATAATCACATTATTTAGTTTTAATTAACAACTATTTGATAACTATGGTTGGAGCAAATAAATTTATTTAGGTGTCAAACTAAAATATAAAATATCAAATAAATATTTGATAATTTATTTTGATATTTATGGGTTGGAGTTGCTCTAACAGGAGTATGGGTACCCTTTTAGATTTTGAGTTTTGAAAATTTCTCAAAAAAAAATTGATTTTTTTTTTTTGAATTATATGGTATTGTCTATTGTCAAATATAATAATAATAATAATAATAATAATAATAATAATAATAATAATAATAATAATAATAATAATAATAATAATAATAATAATAATAATAATAATAATAATAATAATAATAATAATAATAATAATAAAATTATTGTAATTCATTCAGAAGAAATTAAGTGTTTAATCTTGATTAGAATAGATTAATGAGAATGGGAGAAATCATGATTGGCTTAACTCTTAAGCATGAGAATACAGAGTCCAACCATAAAAGGGTGGTGGCGAGGCGGCGACTCTTCTCTGCTCGACACCAAACACAGAGACGTGGCCAACTCCAAAACTCCGTCGCTAACCAGACAATTTCAACCGACAATCTAGCAATCGACGAACGCCTCAATATATATATAGAATAAACCCCCCTTCGTGGTTTGAAAAGGTTTTCTTTTTGTTCGGCGAAGAAGAAGAAGAAAAAATAAATCATGAAACCCCTGTTTTTTCTGCTATTTTTAGCTTTCGTATTATCTTCTTCTTCTTCTTCTTCGCAAGCGAGATCTGTAATCCCGCGCCGCCCTCAGCCGCTATCGTCGATCAAAATCAACACGACACTGGTACGAATGATGAATTTGTGTTTTGGGCGTGTCGATGATTTTTAATTTGTTGGAATATTGTGTAATTTGTTTTAACCTAATTTGGATTTTAAAAAAAAAAAATCGTGTGCAGAATCAGGGAACATGTTCTTTTAGTGTAAGCGTAAGGACCAGCTGCTCGTCCATTCGATACACACGAGATCGTATTAGTCTCTCCTTTGGCGATGCCTATGGGAATCAGGTTCCATTTTCTTCTTCAATTTTTTTTTACAAATTTATTGCATTTTAGGTTTTTTTTTTTTTTTTTTTTTTAATTGCGGATATATTCAATTTGTAATTGCTGGATTAATATTTGCAAGATAATCTCTGGGGGTATTTTGAAATTTGAACTTGATCCTTGGATTTTAGCTGATCACAGTATCAAAGACTCGATTTTTATGACTCTTTTATGTGCAAGAAGTGGATGAACTTGTGTATAGTAGTTGCGACTGGATATAAACCGATGCGTTGTGTAATTTATCTTATAGTTGAATCTCATTTGCTAAAATATGAGTTTCTTTCCAATTGACGAATGTGTGTGAGCAAGAATCTATACCGATTTTATTACGTAGAAAGTGAGTTTCTAGTGTACGTAAACTTGATTCTTTTTGCTTGTCACAACATCTTGTCGAACTCGATTTAATTATGTCTCTTTTATATAGAAAGAAATGGATAAACTTGCCGATAGTAGTTTCAGTATATTTGTTGTAGATTTTAACTAGGAAAATAATGGAATTTATGGAAATAGTTTCGAAAACTGCCCACGAAACTTTAGATATATTAGTAACACGGCCACGGCAACAATGTTAACGGTTTTTGACTCGACTTGACTTTCACCACTTAGTTTTTGACTCTCAATTTTCAAATTTATTTACAGGTTTACGCACCAAGACTGGATAGTCCTGGTTCGAAGACATTCGAGCAATGTTCAACCGATACGTTTCAAATATCCGGACCATGCACTTACCAGATATGTTACTTGTACCTCTACAGAACCGGGAACGATGGGTGGCTCCCGTACGATGTAACTGTCTCTGGATATAACACAAAGGCCGTCACATTTTACTACAATGTACTTATTCCTAAAGATATTTGGTACGGATTTAATTACTGTTATGGCACCAGAGCTGCTTCATCAGCAATGAAGTAGTAACTCCCAATTTCCTCGTGTGTTTATTTTGTGTTTGGCTGAAAGACAGAACCCCTCGTATCAAATTTTACCGATTTAATGTTATGTTTCGTGTTTTTTTGGGGCTTGTGTTATCCACTTGTAAGTGTCAAAATTCGGATTCTTGATTTGTTAACTGCTGGAAATTTAACTTTGTTGCTGCAATTTCTAGCTATAGAATTTAGATGACTTGAAGCAAATTTACAGTTTGGAAAGATCTTATGAAGAGATTCTCTATTATTAGTATTCGTTGTGTATCGCAACGAAGTAACTCGAGATTTCTTCTCTTGTTTATTTTGTATTCGACTGAAAAACACAACTCTCGTATCGAATTTTACTTGAAGAAAATTTACAGGTAATGATAGCAATTTACAGAGAGATTCTCTATTATTAGTACTCAATAATAATATGGACCAACTTTTGTAGAGAAGCTCAAGAAAGACTGCCCATGGCCTTTGCCTTCTCCCTGAGGATAAACTTCTGAATCTTACCAGTCGAGGTTTTCGGTATATCCTCAAAAACAACAGTCCTAGGTGCCATGTAATGAGGCAATCTATCCCGACAAAAGTCGATTATCTCTTTAGAACTAACCTCTAATCCTTCCTTAATCTTGACAAAGGCACACACCGTCTGCCCCCAGTGATCATCTGGTCTGGCCACAACGGAAGCTTCTAGAACCGCCGGATGACGGTACAACACCGTCTCCACTTCCACCGTACTTACATTTTCTCCACCGGATATCACAATGTCTTTCAATCGGTCTTTCAACTCTAGGTACCCATCTTCGTGTTTCACCGCAAGATCGCCGCTTCTGAACCACCCACCGGAAAATGCTTCTTCCGTTGCCTTTGCATCTTTCAAGTACCCACTCATTACCGTGTTCCCCCTAAACATAATTTCACCCATAGTCACACCATCGTTCGGCACACTCTTCATCGTTTTAGAGTCTCGTACATCCACTTCCTCCAAACCGTAATGCTCGACTCCTTGTCTGGCTTTAAGCTTAAACCGTTCTTCGAGGGGCAAAGAATCCCATTCTGGTTTCCACACGCACGATGTGGCGGGCCCGTATGTCTCTGTGAGCCCGTAGAGATGAGACACATTGAATCCGAGCTCCTCGATCTTGGAAAGGATGGAAGGTGGTGGTGGTGCGCCACCTGTCATTATTTCAACTTTATGTGGGAGAGGTTTCCGGTGGGTGGAATTTACGATCATGTTCAAGACTGTGGGGGCCCCGCCCATGTGGGTGACATGGTGGAGGGCGATGGCAGCGAAGATTTGCTCCGGCAAGACTTGCCGGAGGCAGACATTTGTGCCGCCTAGGGCCGCCAGGCCCCAAATTAAGCACCACCCGTTGCAGTGGAACATGGGGACCGTCCATAGGTAGACGGGGTTTGAGGCCATTCCGTGGATCGATGACGTGGCGAGGGCGTTGAGGTATGCTCCTCTATGGCTGTAGACCACGCCTTTAGGGCGGGAGGTCGTTCCCGAAGTGTAGTTGATGCTGATAGGGTCGTATTCGGTTTTCGGTGGCATAGGGGCGTATTCGTCTTTTCCACCAGCGAGGAGGGTTTCGTATTCGTACTCCTGCGAATCGGGTGTCGATTGAGTGGTGCTGTGTTCGGGAATTAGGACAAGAATTGGCGGTTGAAGTTTGTTTTGTACGAGGAGAGCGAATGCTTGTCGAGCTATGTCGATGAATTGGTGATCGACGAAGATGATTTTGGCTTCGGAGTGTTGGATGAGGATCGAGAGCATAGACGGATCGTGGCGCGTGTTCAACGTGCAGATAATTCCTCCGGCCATCGGAACTGCGAAATGGAGTTCCTGCATAGCCGGTATATTTGGGGCTAGTGTTGCCACCTGTACATCGGAAAAAAAATTAAAAAATCGAAAATTCAGTAAGAAAAAAAATTAGAAATGGCGAAGAATTAGGGATTTTGAATAATACCACGTGGCCATGAGAAATCCCTAACTGAGTCAACGCGGAAGCGAGCTTGAGGCATCGAGAGAGAGTTTGTGACCAGGTGAATCTGAGAGTGCCGTAGATTACTGAAGTTCTGTCTCTGTAAATTTTGGCAGCTCTGTGAAGAAAGGTTATGGGGGTTAAGGCGGCGTAATTTGCAGAGCATCTGACCAGACCCTCCACCATTGATGGAGCTTCGAGATTTTCATGTGATGATGATGAATTGCAGAGATGGCGGGAATTTTGTGGAGGGGCCGCTTTCTTGTGGAAGAACCACCTGGTGGTTAGTGAGCTGCTCCGCCGGAGAAAGTGGTTCATGGTGGTGGTGGTGGAGGTGGTTTTTGTCAGGATCAGATCATTTGTTTTTTTTTATATAGTAGGGAAAAAGACAAAAGGTTTTGATAAAATTTATGCATGATAAAAAATGCGAGTCACATGAACAAATAATAAGTCTATTTGCATCCGCTTCCCCTCAACTATGTGTATTTGACAAATAGACCCTCAAATATTTAAAAGTTTGTCATCCACATCCCTAAACTATAATAATTTGGCAAGAAAAAGAAATAGAGATGTAAGGAAATTTCATGTTTGGATATTAATTTTACAAAATATCCATCTCTGGTATTATTATTTCCCTTGAACATAATCTCACCCACCGGCACACCATCGCTCGGTACGCTCTTCATCTGTCTCACATACAGTCCGCATCAACTTCCTCCAAACAAGAATCCGATTCGGGTTTTCTTGGAGACAAACGGAACCCGAGCTCCTCGATCTTGGAGACGATTGGCGGCTGCAGCGGTAGTATTCCGTCGGCCATTATCTCAACCACCGTGCTAGGCGGCTCATTTCGATCCCGATAGGTCGAATTTACCTTTCGATCCCGATCGGTCGAATTTACAATCATGTTCAAGATTTTCCGGGACCCACCCATGTGTGTGACACTGTTCAGGAAAATGCTTTCGAAGATTTCCTTAGCGGAGACACGTGTAAGGAAAACGTTTGTGCCGCCCAAAGCCGCCAAACCCCAAATCAGGCAGTCACCCCCGTTGAATTGGGAAATCGGCACTGTCCAAAGGTAGACAGTATTCATTGATCTCAATCCGTGAATCGATGCCGTTGCAAGTGTGTTGACGTAGGCTTCTCTGTGGCTACGGACCACCCTTTTGGGGTGTGGTGGCGTTGCTTCGGAGGTGTAGTGGATGCTTATAGGATCTTGTTCGGTTTTCGGCGGTTTAGTGGTGTGTTTTTGGCTATCTCCACTTGCTACGAGAGTTTCGTAGTCATGCGTACCGGGACACGAAAACGGAATGGCGTATTCGGGAATTAGGACGAGAATCGGTGGTTTGAGATTGTTTTGTGATACAAGATCGAGTGCTTGTTGAGCTTTGTGGAGGAATTGGTGGTCTACGAAAATTATCTTGGCTTCGGAATGCTGGAGCAGGATCGAGATCATATTTGGATTGTCGTACGGGTTTAGTGTGCAGATAATCGCTCCGGCCATCGGTACAGCGAAATGGAGTTCTTGCATTGCTGGTATGTTTGGGGCCAGGATTGCTACCTGTTATTGCATCATACACCATCATCATCAATTCATCATAATCATCAAAAAGCCAAATATTCATGATTTTTATTCAAACCTAAAATTCATGTTCATATGAAAAATTCTCCAAGCACAATTTGCAGGGGATTAAAAAAAAACCCCAAAGTAAATCAACAATGCTTAATTCGAAAATACTAGAAGCAATTTTGCAGAATACGAGTATAAGAACCCTAAAATTTTAGCAGAAATCCCCAAAACACACACACATATTATCGGAGAAGAAATGGCGAGAATGGAGAAATTACCACATCGCCGCGAGAAATTCCCAATTTTGACAAGGCGGCGGCGAGATTAGCGCACCTGCCGAGAGTCTGGCCCCAGGTGAATCTCAGTGCGCCGTACACGACGGAGATTCGATCTCCGTGAACCTCTGCAGCTCTCTCCAGAAAGGTTACGGGAGATAAGGGGGCGTGCTTTGCTTCGCGTTTGACGGATTCTTTTACAGAGAACTGACGCTGACACCGGTGATTTAGTGCAGGGTGCACTTTCTTCGCGACATTGGTGAAGGACCAGCCGGTGTTTAATGAGCACCGCCGCCACAAAGAGGCGGCCATGGTGGTGGTGGTGGACTGGAAGTGGTGGAACCCTCGCTGAAAGAGAAGAATTATGTCAGAAATATTAAATTGTGACTTTATTCTTTTAATATTATATAGCTAGTTATTTATTTAGTATTTACAATATCTTTTAATTTAGTATTTTGAATATCTTTTATTATTTTATACAAACTATGGGCAAATTACTGCCGCCACCCATGAGGTATGGTCAAATTACGAAACATCCATCTTGTTTGGTAATTACAGTCACCTCTTAACTATGTATTATCTTACGAAAATAGCCCTCCATAGGTAAATTTAAGGATGTTAAATCGGTAAACCCAACATTTCATATTGTTTACCGAACTGGATATACGATTTGGTTCGGTAAATAACCAATTACATAAATTTTATGTAAAAATATTTAAATGGAGGGGTAACTGTAATTACCCAAACAAGAGGAGTTTTTTTCGTAATTTGGCCATACCTATCTCACAGGGTTGGCCGTAAATTTCCCTACAAACTATTGAGGCATCTATTGATAGTTTATATTTAATCCCACTTTGCACCCTTGAAATATAGTTTGCTGGCACTTTACACCCTTGAAAAAATAATAGCACTTTGCACCCTTAAAACACAATAAATTATGCATAATTCGAAGGTGCAAAAGTGCTATTTTTTTTTTTTTTAAAGTGCCAAAATGCTACATTTGAAGGGTGCAAAGTAGAATTAAGCCTAGTATATTTTAAACTTAAAATCCATAAAACATAAGCAACTTTTGGAGCAGATTCTCAAATTCAACTCACTAAATTCAATCGTACTTCATTTGAATTTTGCCAAGTCGTGATATTTTATTATGTTTAGTTTAGGAGGTTGTGTAATGAAGTAGGGAATCGCACATGCATAGACACATGCATAATTAACGTGGAACTGGATTATGTCTTACGTAGAGTATTCTTCAAGAATAAAGATGCTCATATATAGTTAATGAGCTGTAATAGGTTTATGAATAAGATTAAGATTAAGATTAAGATTAAGATTTAGATTAAGATTAAGATTAAAATTAAAATTAAGATTAAGATTAACCAAAATAAAATTATTTATTTTGATGAGAACTCGCTTTGTGTTAGTATAGTTCGACTAAGGGAGCTAGAACTACTTTTTCTATAATTGCCGATCGACCTGAAAAAGTTATAATTTGATCCAACCAAACATTAAATAATACTTAATTATTTATTTAATCGTAGCTTATATCATACATATAGAGTTATTAGCACAGACTCTCCTGTGTAATCTTTAATTGTCGAAAAAAATCAATGTTAAATTATTTTTTAGCAATAACCCACATATGTAACGTTTTACAAAGCACACATGTTCTTATATTAAAATTGGTTTTTGATTTAAATGAAATGATAAAATTGCCCCTAATAAAATGATTTTTGTATTGTATTAAATATAAAAGAAAATTATTAAACTATTTATTTTGGATCTTACAAAAATCATGGGGTAAATTTATAATTTTCTAAATTTATGTTTTAAAGGTTATTATGGTATTTTCATGTCAAAACAATGTACCCAAGTCGCGAAATCCGCATGTGCAACACACATTCAGCTTATATGATCCTTATTAGCTTTGACTAATTTTTATATGGGAGTTTTTACTAATATTTTTAACACTCATATCTACTCGGAGGGATCAGTTAGCTTAAAATTTAAAACATTATGAAAGCGGAAATATTGGAGCATGAAAAAGCGTGCTACGATCCCTAAAAACGTGGATATAATTAAATAATATTAATTTGTGTGAAATACGACTTTATCGATGGGAAAACACATGCAACTCACTGAGTAAATTGCACGAAATCCATCCTGTATTAGTTTGCAAGAAAGTGGAATATATAATTACTAATATTTGCTTTACTCAAAAAAAAAAAATATAATTACTAATATTTGCTAATTAATTAATTAAACAGTTAAACAAATATGTAAAGTGTCAAAAACACGTTAATTATATCTCTCCTTATAAATAGTAGTCAATCTCAATGGTAATTAATGTAACGGGCCGGTTAATCAGTGTATTTAAGAAGCTAATTAAATTAAATTAAATTAATGCTGCCTCCTACAATGGTGAGTATGTAATGAGTTCCTTTCTTTCATATCTACAAGTGCGCGCGCTCGAGAAGGCGAGAGATGATATATATCTACACATACGCAGAAAAAAAGCACGAACGCGACTGATTATGTATATGTAAAATGGTTATTAATTCCACGTGTTTTAATTTGTGCAGGATCGTCGTGGTACAATCGTAATATTCACGGTAGTATGCATGGCTTCTTGCGCGGTGGGTGCGACGAGTATTTTCAACGTCATGAGTTTTGGTGCAGTTGGTGACGGAAGAACCGATGATTCACAAGTAATATATATAATCCTATATATATATTTTTTACACATTATAAAATAAATATTGTGTATATATATATATATATATATATTTTTATTTTTTATCTTTAATTTTTTTGTGTTAATTGTAAATTATTGCAGGCATTTTTGAGTGCATGGAGGGGAGCATGTGATGGGAGGGCTAGAGGAACAACGCCAGCTGTATATGTACCCCCAAACAAAACCTTCCTTTTGAACCCGTTGACTTTCAACGGTCCATGCCGAACTCGTATGTATTTTCTGGTAATTAATTATATTAATCACTTATTTACTTATTAATTAATTTTCAGATTAATTGATTGATAAAAATGATTAATTAAATAATACAAAATTTTTTTTTTTGGCAGATTTCTGGAACTATTATAGCACCAATTAAAACAAGTTCAGCATGGATGGGAAAACAGAGACACGTGTGGATGTTATTCTCTAATGTCAACGGTCTGATTGTCAAAGGCAAAGGAGTGATCAACGGTCAGGGTTCATCCTGGTGGCCTAAGACCCTTTGCTTTGATGATCCAGCTAATGTAATTACTTATAATTTCATCATTAATTTAATATTCACTCTTAACAAATTCATTTACATTTTTTTTTTATTTTTGGATATTAATTTTTATTAGTTTATAATGTGCAGGGACAATTCTGCAAGGGCCCAACTGTAAGTAATACAAAAATTGATATTTAAATAGCATAAAATATTTTTTCGATAAAAAAAAAAATAAAAAAAATTCCGTGAAATTAATGTAGGGAATGATATTTCGGAGATGTAACGGGCTTCGATTAGATGGATTTACGAAAATTAACGGGCCCGGAAGCCATATGTTGATTATGTCGAGTAATGACGTTGTCGTCTCTAATCTCCGAGTAATCGCACCGGGGGATAGCCCTAATACTGATGGAATTGGCATTTCTGGCTCAACAAAAGTGCAAGTTAGAAATTCTTTCATTGCAACAGGTTATTAATTTTATTTATTTATTTAATCTTACTATTTTCTTTAATTAAACATTAATTAATTAAAATGTGTGGATTTGACTATTTGTATGTATAGGTGATGACTGCATTGCTATTAGTGCGGGCTCTTCTAATGTTGATATTAGTGGAATAACATGCGGGCCGGGCCATGGTATCAGGTTATTTGGCTAATTTTTCTCTTCTTATAAATAAAAGGGTAACAACCACCCTGAGGTATGGTCAAATTACGAAAAAACCCCTCATGTTTGGGTAATCATAATTACCTTCCTCAACTATAAATCTTTTTACAGGTTCATCTTGCAGTTTCAAATTCAGTGAAATCTTCTAGATTATATGGAATATTATCATTTTTGTACTCGTTATATCCCATTCGAGCTCCACATTTTGAAGCAAGATGATCATAAGATGTGTTTTTTGGCTTGTATATATCAGATTATGGTGCATCAAAAACTGCATATTTACACAAAACGTGTACAAATTAGACCACATTTTACGGAATCTAGATGACTATGTTGAATTTGACGCCATAAGGGTGGAGGTGCCAGAAAATTCATAGTTTAAGGGTATATGTAACTATCTAAACAGCAGGGGGGTTTCGTAATTTGACATACCTCAGGAGTGGTTGTAATTTACACTAAATAAAATAACATGCTAATATTTCGAAGTTTATTTCTATGTAAAAAGCATGTATAGATCTACCTTTTTTTTGCAAATTTAATTTCTAAATTAATTAGTTTTTATTTCAGCATCGGATCACTGGGGAGCGGAGGATTCGACGCTGTCGAAAACGTACGTGTTCGTAACTGTACACTGAAGGAAACAATCACTGGAGTAAGGATAAAGACGATACAGGTTAGCACAAAACAAACAGTAATTATTCAAGATAATTGTGTTAATTATTTCCTTAATACTTTGATTAACTTTGCATTATCTGGTCAACATAATTTGAGTTGACTTTTATTTGTTCTTTGAAGGGAGGAAAAGGGTATGCAAGAAATATATCATTTGAAGGAATAAAGTTTGTAGCAGTTGATAATCCAATTCAAATTGAACAATTTTATTGCCCTCTTAAGAAAAACTGCCCAACTGATGTAAGTTTGCTTATGTTCAATTTCAAACATAAATATTAAATTTAATTAAAAGGGATAAATAAATGAATTATTATTAAAACTTATATCTAATATTTATTTATTTATTTATTTTGATGCAGACGTCATCATCTGTTGCAATAAGTGACATATCGTTTATTGCAATAAGTGGTACATCAATTGCAGAAAATGTGATTAATTTGAGTTGCAGCCAAAGTATTGGGTGTAAGAATATTAAATTGGACCGGGTTTATTTAACATCTTCAACACCTGGGAAGAAAGTTTCTGCAAATTGTAATAATGCTCATGGAATTGCAACTCACACTAGGCCTGCTGTTAAATGCCTTCTCCCATAGAACAATTAATTAATTAATTAATTATGTCATTAATTATGTGTTAATTTGAATTTCAAATGTGATGTCTCCTTGTTGATTGTAATTTGTAATCTCGATTATTTAATTCGGGGTACGTTATTGTGACAATTTTAAATTTAGGTGGAATAATTAAATTTGAGGGATCGTTTTTAAGTTATTTTAGTCTTAGTCGTTGTCTCTCAGATATGATGAATTTAATTGTAATAATGAATTGTTTGTAACAAAGTTAAATGGATCTATTGTTGGAAAAATCCAAATTTGTTTTTTTCAATTTATCATAATAACGATTACAATTTAAATAGAAAATAGCAACTACCACTAATTGGAACACTAGTTCACTACCAACAAACCCTAACAACCCATTAAACAAGAGTCCTACAAAGTTGGGTATCTTTGCACTAATTAATATCCTAATAAATAATCGAAATGATAAATACATGACGGCTTTTCTTTTAGTAGATGCAAGTCATTTTTTTAATTTTAATTTGTAATTGTATTCCGCCAATTTATTCTCTTTTACAATCTTCCCTGAGGTATGGTTAAATTACGAAAACCCCCGCTTATTTAGGCAATAATACCTTTTCAACTATAAATATTTTTACACGTTCATCCTTGCGGTTTCAAATTTAGTGGAATCTTCTAGATTATATGTAATGTTATCACTTTTGTACTCGTTTTATCCCATTCGAACTCCACATTTTGAAACAAGATGATCATAAGATGTGTTTTTTTTGGCTTGTATATCAAATTTTGGTGCATCAGAAACTATATTTTTACACAAAACGAGTACAAGCTAGAGCACATTCCACGGAATCTGGATGATTATATTGAATTTGACACCATATGGGTAGAGGTGTAAGAAGATTCATAGTTGAGGGGTAGATGTAATTATCCATACAAGAAGGATTTTTTTCGTAATTTAACCATACCTCAAGGGTGGTTGTAATTTACCCTTAAATTTATTGTTCTAAATAAAATTTCTATATTTTACTCTCATTATATTTAAATCTAACAACATTTAGTGTTGTTGGATTTCTAAATTTAAATTTTCTTTTACAATTAAATTGGGGAATCATCTCATCTTAAAATTTGTCCACAGACAAAGTCTTGAAATTGATAAACTCGTGTTTTGATGATTAATAATGTGATTTTTCTTGCAAAATACCGAAATTGAATAGAAACTGAACCAAATCCAAAATCGAAACCGAAAACGAAACCAAAACCGAACATAGCATATATCATTTAGTGAAAATGATTGATAACCAGAAAAGCTCTTCAAATGCTCCTACCTTATAGGAAAGGTGGAAAATCCATTCAAATTAAAAGAGCAAGCAATATTAAATAAAATTCTAACAATGAAGGCTTAATTAATTGTTTTATACCTTTTTAGTGTGATTATGAAACTATATATGCAAAAAGAAATTCAAATTCCTCAATATCGAAATCGGAGTTTGAGAAATATAATCAGCTAACATTTATTTAATCTTTCTTACTAGGCTGGATTATCATTTATATATTTGGCCATATGGTAAAAAATCCTCGAAATAATTAAGTACGTTGGAAGATTTTGCAATCGCGACGGCAAAAAATGGTACGAAAAAATGACATAGTCAATTACATGCATAAGTTTTTTTTTTTAATAATTTAATTAATATCTTATCTTGACTAATTTTATACTAAAACGCAACCGTAACCAAATTCCTCTAATTTGTATAATGTTTTTTAGATCAAGCTGATTAATGTGTTTTTTGTTTAAAAAATGCAGGGAGTATTGGAATATTTTATGATTTTATTAACAGTTCTGGAATTAAGCAATAGAAACGGGCCCCACGCAACCGCATCCCCACCGTATCAGTACGGGTCGTCGGTGTTTCCATCACCGTCACCGTCACTGTCACTGTTTCTGTCACCGTCACCTTCACCGTCACCACTGCCGCCGCCCCCTCAATGGACATTCGATGTCATGAAGTTCGGTGCTGTCGGAGATGGAAAAACCGATGATTCTACAGTAATTACTATTATCCGATTTACGTAATAATTAATAATTACCAAAATCTACTCACTCCTTCAGTTTGAGATTCTAACTATTAAAAAAAAAAGTAAAAAATATTAATATATAATCTACTCAAATTAATCTCACAATTATAATTATAAATAAATTATAATCTTATTTATTTACCCCCAAAATTACAAAATTAATTTTATAAATCTAATTAACTAATTTTTTCGACCTCTAATTAAACAATTGATCACAGGCTTTTGAATTGACATGGAAAGCAGCTTGCAAGGGTATTTCAGACAATGGTGTTAAAATAAGTGTACCTATTGGCAAAAAATTCTTGGTGTCTCCTATCAAGTTCGAAGGTCCATGTTTATGCCCCAACATTACATTTGAGGTAATTTATTATTAATATATATAATATGGCAATTTACGAACAAATCCCGATTCGAGGTATGTCTAAATTACAGAAATATCCTTTTTGTTAGTAAAATTGTCTACAATTATCCACTTAACGTCGGTACAACAGCGTTTAACATGTTTCTCCAAACAACGCCAACTCTAATAGAATCTTTTAGATTATATAAGAATATTACTACTTCAAATATTCCAATTGTACCCTTACAATTTTACAGGGTGTAATTGTAAGATATTTAATTTATTAGGGGGGTTAATTGTATATATTGTGACAGATACTAGGAAGCATTATTGCACAACCAAAATCAGCATGGAAAAATAAGAGATCAAGTGAATGGATAATGTTTAATAGAGTTGAAAAGCTTAACGTTGTTGGTAATGAAGAAGGATTAATTGATGGCCAAGGAGAGTCTTGGTGGCTAGAGGTATATACCCTCTCGATTTTTCGTTCATCTCGTCACCCGTCTTGAATCTTGTATCTATCGCATGCAATTTATCACTACGTCGCACATCTAATTATTTATCAGCGTTTTGCATGAAATGAATAATAATAACAAGTCCAGTGTACTTCACGCAGTGTATCATGAAATATATATACTTATATTAGTCATGATATAAAACACAAAATACATATATATTACATAAATTAAAACTAAACTAATTAATTTCGTACCTATTAACAAACCCCTTTATTTATTTATTTTCAGGGAGGCAACGCGCGACCGACGGTAAGTCCAGCCATTATATTCATCATCGTACAAATATTAAAAAAAAAAATCATAAATTAATCCCTTGCAATTATATATATGATGATCATGCTTATTTATTAAATAATTTAATTATTTAATAAATTATTACAGGCAATGATATTTTCTAATTGTAAGAATCTAGAAATAAGTGGATTGAAACATATAAACAGCCCAAAGTTTCATATTTCAATAACAGACTGTCACTATGCAAATATTTCAAGCCTCCAAATAATTGCCCCTCCACTGAGCCCAAATACTGATGGAATTGATATTGCCTCTTCATCTAATATTTTTATTCACAACTCTACCATCAAAACAGGTATATATATATACATACATACATATATATATTTATTTATTCATTTATTTTTATTTTGTAAGTATTAATGTTGATAATTTGGATCAAATTAGGGGATGATTGTATAGCAATCAAAGGAGGAACCTCAAATACTACTATATCTGAGATTGTTTGTGGTCCTGGTCATGGTATAAGGTTTGTAATTTTTTCACACACACACACACACACACACACATATATATATATATATATATATATATATATATATATATATATATATATATATATATATATATATATATATATTATACATATTAATTAATTTTGTCACAAATATTGTATACATTTTGTACCAATTTACCACCTCCGGGACCAGTTGAGCTATAACCATGCGGGCAATATTGTATATATTTATTTATTTTTCTCCTCGTTCTTTTTGCAGCATTGGAAGTCTGGGTCAACATGGAAAACATGACGAAGTCGAGGGGATAAAAGTGTTAAATTGCACTTTGAATGGAACTGATAATGGAGTCCGGATCAAAACATGGCAGGTATACAGTAAAACCTAGATAAGTTAATAGCCTCGCTTAAATAATAAATTATTTCGGTCGTAACTCGGTGAACGTGCTAAATTGTTAACTCGATAATCTAAAATTTCATTAAACTAATAGAATTTTCCCTGATCCCAACTGTATAAATTTATATATAGAGGTTTAATTGTAGTTTTAAATTTTAATGAATAAAAAAAATCAATACAATTATTAATTATATATATATATTTTGTAATATTTTTTTTTTTTTTTTTTTGCAGGGAGGTTCTGGTTTTGCCAGGAATATAACTTTCTCAAATATAAACTTTACAGCAGTTGAAAACCCTATAGTCATTGATCAGTTTTATTGTCCTCACAAAATATGCAACAATAAAGTAAGTACAATTTAATTATCTTATAGATATAGATATGTAATAAAAAAAATAATTAAGGTGTTAATTAATTATTAATTATATGTGTAATAATGTTGTTTGTTAATTAATCAGTTATCAGCTGTGAAAGTGAGTAATGTGAGCTTTGTCGGGATTCGGGGAACATCTTACAAATGGAAGGATGCAACCGTCAGCATCCGGTGCAGCGACACCGTTCCCTGCACCGACATTCTGATTGACAATGTGCACATAACCTCGACGGTGCCACGTCAGCCAGTGTCTGCAGTGTGCATCAACGCTCGTGGTTCAGTTAATGATACGTCCAGCCCAATCGTCAATTGTCTCAAGTACTGAAATATACGGGCCCCACATTTTCCGTTTTCCGACTTTCTAAGATCTTATTAGAACTGACGAACTTCACTAAATAATTTGTCACACACATACATGTGGGTGTGTGTAAAATAATTTTTTTTTTCGTGTTTTTAAGTTTCATTTATGTTTCGTATATAGTTCAATAATTTGCTCGTGCCGGTGAGCATTTTGAATTTAATTTTTCAGTTCCGGTAGTAAACGGAGTGCTGTTGTTGGTGAAATGTTACACATATTTTTAATAAAAAGATGAAAGGTATGTCTATTTTTTTTTATTTAATAAGATGATGAATTATGTTATTCGAGTAAATATATCGATCTAAGTGAGACAATACGAACAAGGAGGAATTAAAAGGGTCCCGGCATTCGATCTAGTGCAGTGCACCATTTCTAAAGATATTTAAATCGAACAACCTAAGTAAATAAATACTTAAGAGTTAATTTCAAATACGATCCCCGATATTTAATTGGCAGATATCTCCGTAAAAGAAATTACCTATGGCCCCCCTGTGTAAACAAAGTCAAGGCATCGAGACCCCTGGAGGCAAATCGTGCCTCTTAATTTACCTTATTTTTTCCTCGAGTGATACTATATTTTTGAATTAATTTACCTTATTTTTTACGACCTCGAGTCATTATGCATCACACTCTTCTTACTCCATTAAAATCAGACCACATTTGCCGACACATGAGACATGATCAATATCTTTTTTTTAAGGGTAAATTACAAACACCCCCTGAGGTATGGTCAAATTACAAAAACACCCCTCTTGTTTGGATAATTACAACCACCCCCTCAACTCATCAAATTTAGTGGAATCTTCGAGATTATATGGAATATTATCACTTTTGTACCCGTTTTATCCCATTCAAACACTACATTATGAAGCAAGATGATCATAATATGTGATTTTTAGCTTGTATATATCAGTTTGTGGTGCATCGGAAACTATATTTTTTACACAAAAAGAGTACAAACTAGAGCACATTTCACGAAATCTAGATGACTATGTTGAATTTGGCACCATAAAGGTGGAGGTCTAAGAAAAAATCATAGTTGAGGGGGGTAGATGTAATTATCCAAACAAGAGGGGGGGTTTTGTAATTTGACCATACCTCAGGGGGGTGTTTGTAATTTACCCTTTTTTTAATTGACAAAAGAAATTGCAGCAACTCGTAATGCACTAGGTAAACTATGTAATCGTGCAATAACTCGTCGAATCGCAAGAGAGACGTAAGTCACACCGAAGTTCAAGCATGAGTTGTTCGATCTAAAAAATGTTGGCAAAAGAGTTCGAACTCGAATCAAATGACACCGCAGTCTCTTGCTCCCTCTGCGAATCAATGATGATTGATCCCATGCACATTGGAACAAGACCAAGAATAGTAATTTCTTAAATCGGTTTTCTCCCTTTTTTTTCCTCTTTGGGAGTCTTAATTGGTGGATTAGGTGGGATAATTACATTATTTGAAGTTTAAAAAGAAAAAAATCAAAGTAAAAGAATAATAACTACTGCTGCTTAAAATTGCAGATATGATTTCATAATTAGTATATTCCGGGCAATAAGAAGTAATTGATTCATGATAACACAAGGTGACAAAATCCATGTAAAATGGAACTGACAACCTATTTAATTATGCATTATAATCTAGTCTTTAATTTTGAGATCAGAAATTCAGATTACCTAGCAACTAAGTGGCTAATTTAAATTAAGAATTTTGGTTATGATATTGCCAAAATCCTATGACATATTTTCCTATAAATTTGGTGTCGTACTAAGTTATTTTGTAAGAAGAGTTGTTCGTTGCAAACCCAATAAAACAATATGGTATGAAAAAACAAGTGCCAATTTTTTTAATTAATTAATTTATTTTTATCTTCATATCAATAGTCTGGTTTGTTAGTGATTAAATTGTTTATTGCAATGTTGGTGATCTTCACAATTGATTTTACAGACTCTTCTCAAAGTTTTTAAATTTATTATTAAACTTGACATTTTTTTTTATCTTTTTACACAATTTCCTGTCAAATAATAGACTAGTCTTAAATATTATTAATTTGATTCAATTTGCTTATTCTTTATGCAATTCCCATATGGCAGGAAAATTTTGCTCCTATGTTGATTTTGTGGCTGACTTATCTGGGAATAAGCATGGTTATCGGCGTAGCCCAACTAACCGCCGCACATACGCCGACTTCTACACCGTGCCACCCCTCTACCGCCACTCATCCGCCTACTAATACACCGCAGCATCCTCCTATCGCCACACATCCACCTACACATACACCCCACCACCATCCTATCGTCACACATCCGCCTACTCATGCACCGCACCATCGCCCTATCGTCACACATCCGCCTACTCATACACCGCACCACCGCCCTATCGTCACACATCCTCCTACTCATGCACCCCACCACCCTCCTATCGTCACACATCCGCCTACTCATGCACCGCACCACCCCCCTATCGCCACACATCCACCTACTCATGCACCGCACCACCCCCCTAACCCCGCCAATCCGCCTACTCATGCACCATGCGCCCCTTCGAAGATCGCATGCTACGATGTCACACATTTTGGAGCCGTCGGAGATGGGAAAACAAATGATACCAAAGTAATTTCTAATTACCATTACTTTTCTTTTATCTTTAAATGCTAGTGTATAACATTTATTCAAATACTAATAACTTTTATTCAAATATAAGAATGAATTTGAGTTAAATTGTGATTGTATTTTCTAACCAAATAACTGCTTGCCAAAAAAAAAACATTAATAGGCTTTTCAGGCGGCATGGAAGGCAGCTTGCAATGGAACGGAGAGCGAAGTGAAGATAACGGTACCCTTTGGCAAGTCGTTTTTGGTGTTTCCCGTCGTTTTTAATGGCCCATGCAAATGCCACACCATCACCTTCGAGGTAATTATTATACTGATATAGTCGAGGTAATTATTATACTGATATAGTCGAACAAATCAGATTGAAATGACCATTTTAGAATTTCAGAAATCGGCATGATTCGAAAATTCCATTCCCTCTCAAAATGGCTACTCTTTCTCCATCATTTAATTAACAGAAAGTTGTAATAAAAAAAAAATGAAAACAGATACTAGGAAAGATTATTGCACCTCCGAGGTCAGGATGGTCGAAGAAAGGCACAGATGAATGGCTCTACTTTCATCGTGTGGACAACCTTCTCGTGTCCGGTGACGGAAAAGGATTACTCGATGGTAAAGGAGAAACATGGTGGCAACATGTAAGTTTTATCGTTTCCCCAATTTCATTCTTATTTAACTAAAATTCAATAAATAAATAAAATTACTAATATTTCTTGACAAACTCTGTACTCTTTACTTTCTACCAGGGCAGCAGTTCCCGACCCACTGTAAGTAATTCATTTACCGTCTTCCGTTTTCTCTTAACACAACTCACAAATTGAACTCCTAAAACTCAATTCTAATCATTTTTATTTTTTATTTTTTTTGTTGGAAGGCGTTGCGATTTTCTCACTGCAGCAAACTTAATGTGAGAGGACTGAAACATATAAACAGCGGAAAAAACCATGTTTCGCTAAACCATTGCGATGACGTAAACGTTTCAAACCTTACAATGATCGCACCTCAGTTTAGTCCCAACACAGATGGTATTGACATTAGCGCTTCGACCAATCTTCACATTCACAACTGTACTATGGAAACTGGTACACTTTTGTAATTTCCCTTTCTACCCCTCCCCCCCCCCCCACCACTTTCTTCTACTTAATTACCGTGCAGCTTATGTATTTTCTGCTGTGATTGTTATATCGTAAAAAGGGGATGACTGTATTGCTATTAATGGGGGCACTTCAAATGTCTCCATATCCAACATAAGATGTGGTCCTGGACATGGAATAAGGTATCTTTTCTCTTACCATTTTGGTGTTTTTTTCTTACATAAAATCCAATCATCATTAAAATCGGGTGATCAAAGAATTCCTTTTTTTTTTTTAATGTTTCAACTTCTTTTTGCAGCATTGGAAGTTTAGGGAAAAAGGGAAAGCACGAGATAGTAGAAGCAATAAGCGTAAGAAATTGCACTTTTAACAGAACTGAGAATGGAGTCAGGATCAAGACATGGCAGGTAATAATAACAATAATATATTAAAAAAAAAGTCGTTTTTTCGTGAGTATATATAGGCTAACCTTTTGCTGCTTTCTGTAGGGAGGTTCTGGATTTGCCAGGAATATCACCTTCGCAAATATACGCTTCATAGACGCTGATAACCCTGTCATCATTGACCAGTATTATTGCCCTCACAAGAAATGCGCTAACAAAGTAAGCAGCTATATATATTTCAAGATTTTACAATAAAAAAAAAATTAAATAAATAAAAAATTATCTACTTAATCTCGTGTGTGCCTTGCATCAGACATCAGCAGTACAAGTTACTGACGTGACATACATGGGACTTCACGGGACATCCAGCTGCAAGAACGCTACAATTAACTTCAGTTGCAGTGAGACTTTTCCTTGCACTAATATCGTACTAAAAGATGTTGACATAGAATCGGACGATCCAAGTCGTCCAACATCCGCCACCTGTATCAATGCTCATGCAAGAGTTGATCGTACATTGAAGCCAACTCTTAACTGCCTTATGCTTAAAAAAAAAGGGGGCAAATTTATCCCTGCTAGGCTCAATTTCATGAAAAATTTGTTTTCATAGGTGTATCCGTACATTTTCAGATATACATGCACTGAAGAAACGGAAGTTGTTAGAATCATAAAGCAGCAATTTGAATTTATTTTTTCAACATCTATTTCTCCGTTCTGAAGTAATGAAGTTCAATTATTGTGCTGGCTCCAAGTATAATGTGCAATAAGTTATATATAAAAACAACTAAGTGAGAAGACGAGTACACAAAAGTGAAGAAGAATTACCACTGTATAATTTATTCTATACATAAATAGTTCTACTTACAGAACAGAAACAACTTGTTCGTCTTCTTCTTCTTCTTCATAAGAATACAGAACAAGAATATCCTATATTTCACAAGAATCTGAGCGGCCAAACATATTGTATCTGTTATCTGCAATATTCTCATACACAACATCCCGTACAAATCTGCAAAATGTAAAAAGAAGAATGAACCAACACGAGATAGATCGTGTAATAATCGCACTTAATATACAACTTTTGAAGATTTTTAAAATAGCAAACTAATTTCGACTTACAACGGTACAAATTGCAGAAAGAATGCCAGCTGAGGAAAAGGTAAATTTATGTACTCCATAATTTTCAGTACAGCTTCTGACTTGATATAAGACCTGAATCAAATTCCAATAATTAACCTCAAAAAACACCAAAACTCGAGAATGCGGTTATTTTCATGTCGTAAAAATAATCTCCCAATTTTTGTTAATTATGTACCAAACATGAAAATCGACATAGATAATATTTATATACCCGTCTTTTTCAACGACAACAACACTTGAAATATCATCGGGTGCTCTTCCGGATCTTTGCAGCAGTTTCATGCCTGCTTCACTTTGTAGAGCTTCGAATCTAATATTCCTGGAAAATACCGGAATGCTAAATCAGAGAGAAAATGATGAAGAGATTATCACAAATAAAATCCTAATAACACAAAATCAACAGATTTTATATCATTTCATATTACAAATAGAAGGTGTGGTAACGAAATCCGACCTTTGTCGATCATTGTCTCGTACAAACTTCACGCCTCCATTACATAAATTGCAAACACCTGACACATAAAAAAAATAAAAAAAAAATAATATGAAAGGAATCTACACAATTTCAGCTCTTAATTACCACCACCATTCTGGTTTTTTTCTTTTTTTGTTGATCTGCTGCAAACTATCTCCATAGAAAAATGAATTGCCCCAATTCATCACAGTAAAAATAAAACTTACAAATTCTCCCAGCGATAATCGACAAAAATCGTTTGTGCAGAGACAATTTCGATAACTGTGAACAATCGAGACCTAACCTTAACTGAAATTTCACATTCTAATTGTTCGATTAAGAAATTTTAAATATGAACAGTACCGTCGAATAACATGATGGGTCGCGAATCCTGATCGAAGAAGCTCGCAGTTTCCTTCACCCAGTCCACCGCAACTGTATTTCCCCGCGGCGGCGATGATAAAGTGGCGGAAACATTGAACGTGCGGCGGCGACGGCTAACGTGCGCCGGAAGTGGAACGGTGATATGCAGCTTGGCCGGTGCGACGAAAGCCATTGGGAGTAAAAGGAACCACCGAAAAAATGTCGATAAAAACAGCCACGTGGAGTCACTTGTAACTCTAATTCTGAAAATCTATCAAATAATAAAGAAATTAATAAATACAAAAATCAAATTGTAGCCACAAAATTGGAAAATTATTGCAATCTATATATATATATATAAAAAAGTAAAATACGGCCACCCCTGAGTTATGGTCAAATTATGAAAAGACCCTTCTTGTTTTTACAGTCATTTTCTTTTAAATATTTTTACATAAAACTTATGTAATTCGGTTATTTAACGAACTGATGAATAGATCACCTTAGATAGTTGAGATCGAGGGAGCTGGAAGAGCAGAGTTAATCACTGGCTCATGAGCTTGATGACCTTGAGATACCTGCGATCATAGAACACGTGAACTAGGCCGGGGTTGATCCGGCGAAAACCCCTCCGACGCTCAAGTCAGACGTGCGGATAGTAGAAATAATTGAGAGAATATGACTCCTAGTATTATTTTGATAATAGGGCCCCCTTTAACAAATGAATTATATCGTTATTTATACCTTAGATGAGATCGTTGGGCTCAAACCTTATTTGAAGGTGATTGGGCCTTGGTGATATTGGTCTTCAATATTGGGTTTGTGGCTCATTAGGTAAATAAATTGTAAGTCCATTGGGTTGGCCCAAACGGTATGAAATGTTGGCGTACCGAAATTTCGATTCAGGGATTTTCGTAATTTAACCATAACTCAGGAAATGCGTTAATTTGCCCGATAATATATTGACCTAATAATTTTATTTTATTTTGTGAGGACTTAATCATGCCACTAGAGTGAAGGTTGTCAGACCATCTATCTGAGTAATACGTACTCATCTGCATGCGAAGATACTTGTAATTAACAATGAAGAAAACTGCAAAGAAAATGAGGTTTTGAGCCCCCGTCAATGGCGAGAAATCTTTATGTTTGCCGTAAAATGATTTTAAGTTTTCTTATGATATATTGTCTCGATTCGAATTGATTTGTCTGCCGATAATGTGGAAAGAATTGATTTCTACGATTTAGTTCTAAAAAAAAAATCAAAATCTATCTATATAATATATAAAAGTTGAATTCCACACCTAATTGATCGACATTTGTCAATTTCAATCGATGACATGTATTCAACTTCATCTCATATGTCAAAATTGATTGGTGAAAATAAATCATCAAAAAACATGTCACCATTTTTCAAAATTAAAAAGATACTTAATTATTTTATTATATATTTATAGGGTAATTGACACTTTGCACCCTTAAATTACATGATATTGGCACTTTGCACCCTTAAATTAAAAAAAATGGCAGAATGCACCCTTCAATTACATTTTGATTGGCACTTAACACCCTAATTCATTTTTTAGCTAGAAAAGTAACCTGCTACCTGTTGAAAATGGATGGATTTTTCTTTCTTTATTTCTCACACACTTAAATATATATATCATCTTCTTTATTTCACATACCCAAACCCGACCATGAACAACTAATGTTCATTGTTCTCTATCAATAGTTTGAGCATACTTTACTCTAATTTTTAATAAATTTATATTTTATTTATTCTAGAATAAATACGAATTCAATTAAAAGCAAGCATTAAAAAACAATGCTGTTAATATGTTATATGCAAATAAAGGTCATGCAATCTGCAATTCGACAAATTTTCACCACTCCGGTAGTATTTTCAACAGATAATAAAACTTATTTTTTCTTGCTCATATGGGTTTAAAAGGAGAATTGTGTATATATTACGGTTATTTGTGTAAAAAAATTGTTTACTTTTATTGTTTTCGTTACATAAATTGGTTAAAACATCAAATGTCTTGAGGGTTTTAGTAAAATCCAAGAAACGCATGTAAAGATCACGAAAAAGATTTTGAGCTAGACAAGAAACCACGCAATATGGTGTGAATGTGTGTGAAAATATTTGCTAATTCATGCAAAGCGAATTCCCCTTTCCTGCAATTACGAGCATATCTTTTGCGTTTAGTAGACATCTTGGTTCTATTTTGCATTCACAATTTTTTTTTCCTAAAATTAAGAGAAACATCAAAATGACAAATGAAATAATCAAAACACATTCTAATTTTTTTTTTTTTGAAGAGATATATTATTAGGCGATATTCGCCAAAATCATTGGAAGGATATCACCTTCAATACAATCATGGCCAAATAGTTTAGCAATAGCATGGGCCATATGGTTACCCGAACGCTTAACAAAAGTAAATCGACATAAACTAAAATAACTTGCAAGGGATAAACAATCCTCTATGTAAGCCCCAAATGAAGACGTGGAATTTCTTTTGTCCCGCAGCACCGTCATCACCTGGAGATTATCACCTTCGATCACAACATTCTCCCATCCCATTGCCCTAGCTTTAGATATTGCTCGTAAGACCGCATGAGCCTCACCGTTAACAGCACAGGGACGCCCGTTAATCTTAAAAGCTCCCCACCATAGACATTGCCCTCTTGCATCACGAGCTACGCACCCTATAGAATAGTAGTTCACTCCTTTCGGAAAAGCCGCATCAACATTAATTTTCACCACACCTTGCTCAGGCGGTTGCCAATGTGACGGATGCGAAAAGGGACGACCTAAGACGGGATTATGTTGGCCCTGCTTATAATTCCCCAAGAAAGATTTACACCAACTTATTACCTCTCCATTTAGCATACCCTCTTCACCATGAGATTCACGATTCCACAACTCCCATAATTTCCACATAATAACAACTGCTAGACAAAAATCATCAAGACCCAGCTTCTGGTGGAGATAATCTACCCACTGCCAATTGGTCATTAATACATCCATAGAGAGGCAACAAAATGGATGGACCTGCCAAATGGCTTTTGTACCACTACATGAGAATATAATGTGGAGAAAAGACTCAGATTCTGCACCACACTTGCGGCAACTAGGGTCCACCTCGATTTTTCTTCGGAAAAGCTCCAACTTGGTGGGGAGGATATTGGAGCACACTCTCCAAAGAAAAATCTGAACTTTCGGAGGGACGTTAAGCTTCCAAATCATTTTCCAGTTAAATTTGATAACTCCACTATCCTAAAAAAATCAGTTTTTATATTTAATATTATGGTGTAGATATTTAACTAAAAAAACAAGAGAAAATCTATAAATAAATGTTCTAATGTTTGGTTTATCTCCTTGTACAAAGAGATGGTTGAATTAGTTGGATTGATGTACTTGTCTAAGAAACCATTAAAAAAAGAAAGTTTGTGAGACACAAGAGAAAAAAAAAATTGCTGCCCCTTTTCAAATTTCACTTAATAAGTAGCAGGTCACTTTTCTAGCCAAAATGAATTAGGGTGCAAAGTGTCAAGCAAAATATAATTGAAGGGTGCATTTTGCCATTTCTTTAATTTAAGGGTGCAAAGTGCCAATGACATGTAATTTAAGGGTGCAAAGTGCCAATTACCCTATATTTATATCATACCATTTATAAAATCCTCTTAAATATATCATTTTTTTGAAAACTCTAAATAGATTTATTTTTTAATTTAATTTTAATAGTAATTAATTTTATTTAAATTTAGTTAAATTCAATTTAAATCTTTCTTTATTATAATTGCAGTGGTGTTACGGAAATTTTGCATTTTAATTCATAAACATGAATTTATATAAAAAAAATATTGCAGAATAAATCGTTTGATATTATATATTTTACAAGAACATGACCAGACAATATGTTTATCTTTTTTACTAATTTAATAATATATATTAATATTATATGTATAAAAGAAATATACATGTTCGAATTTACTATATTGTGAAAATTGACATTATTTCTTTTTCTGCCATGCGTACATTAATATATATCCTCAATTATTTACCATATTGAAAAGTACATACTACATGAATTACTAAAATTCACCTGATGTTTGTTCCCGTAGTACATCGACCCCCTTGCGGTAAGATTTTTCACGGAATTTCTTTTATTACGTAGAATATTCCCCGAAAAATGCAGATTTTACCATGCATACGCGGCATTTCTTTATGGTGATTTTTAAAGACAAAAATTACCCTCAAGGGGACTTTACACATAATATGTATTCCTTTTAAATAACACTTTCACAACTTTTTAGTATTACTATTACCTCCACTGAGGTAATTTTTGTATTTAAAAAGTAGGATAAATTAAAAGAAATGTCACGTCTGCAAGAGTAGAATCCACAATGAAAAAGATGTTCGTAATTTAATCTATTAACAACGATTATTGTTCTTTTTACGTCTTAATATTTGCTTATACCCTTATAATATTTTAAATAATTTTAATGTTAGTTTGATAATACAATTATATATTAGTTTCTAATATATTTAATATATATTTTTGGATACTTCAACTACTATATAGAAGGAATTTGATATATAAAGGTTGCGAGATTGAATAGAATTATTTTTGATACAAAATAATAGATCATAGCAAAAAACATTGATGTGAAATAAGAATTAGGATTGTGATTAATATTAGCGTTAGAATTAGGATTATAATTAATATTCTTTGAATTAGTATTAGTATTAATACTAGGATTAGGATTCGGATTATAATTAGGATTAATATAGTATTAGAATTAATATTAGGATTAGGATTATGATTATTATCAATATTAGTATTAGAATTATAATTAAGATCATGATTATGATTAGTACTACAATTAGTGACATGTAATGGTATTAAGATTATGATTTGCATTATTAGGATTATAATTAGAATTAAGATTAGAATTATAATTATAATTAAAATTAATATTGGCATTAGCATTAGCATTATTAGTATTAATATTATTAGGGTTACGATTAGAATTATGATTAGTGCTAGGAATAGGATTATGATTGTCATTATGATTAGTTTTATGAATATGAATAGGAATAGGATAAGGATTTGGATAATATTAGAATTACAATTATAATTAGCATTAGCGTTATGATTAGTATTAACATTAGCACTAACATTAGTATAAAAATTAGTATTAGCATTAGTACATGTACATTAGCATTAACATTAACAATATTAACATATTAGTATTAGTATTAGTATTAATATTAGTATTAGTGTTAGTGTTACTGTTAGTTTTAGTATTAGTATTAGTATTAGGGCTCGTTCGGTTACCTATATTGGATTAGATTGGATTACATGAGATTGGATTAACTCCCTACTGACTAATTAATTATTTAGTTAGTAGCATGTTCGGTTTCTTAGATTAGATTTTCTATTAAATTTGTTAAAATCGGTTATTATATATGAATTGTCTATAAAACCACTTAGTTTACAATAATAAAATATGAATTTAAGGATAAAATTGTCTTTTTCCTTTTTAGTCACCCTCTATTAAATTAATCTCAGGGGGAGGGGTGCTACTAATTTAAAGAAATAGTAGCATTTAATAGCGGGCTTTGATTTTAGTAGCGGGTTTGAAAAAACGTGAATCTTACCAACCGGACATGCTATTAGCCCCTACTATTTAGTCAGTAGAACCTTATAGCGGTAACCGAACGAGCCCTTAGTATTAATATTAGTATTAGTATTAGTATTAGTATTAGTATTAGTATTAGTATTAGTATTAGTATTAGTATTAGTATTAGTATTAGTATTAGTATTAGTATTAGTATTAGTATTAGTATATAGGGGATGACTTATAACAGATCCCAAATTTTTCTCACTTCAATACCAAAAAATTAAAAATTAAATAATAAATAGGAAATGACATAAATACCCTTAATGAAAATAAATACCATACAAATATTAAAAATCTCATTTTTCTTCCTTCAATACTAAACGCACAAATCCCATCAAACCCACCTTCTTCTTCACAAATCCCTCAACTTCTTCTTTCTTCTTCCTCACAACAAACTCTTCTAAAAAATCTCAAGTCTAAAGAAATTAAAACCTCACACAACTTGTAAAATGGAGTCAAATGACAACAAAATGATAGTTTACGACTAAGGAGAACACATTAAGGTAAGTATCGATGTCTTTTTTGAGCTTCGAAATCGATTTTGAAGTTTTTTTTTTGGTAACCCGCCGGCAATTTTCTACGCACAAATTCATTTGACTCCTTTTTGCAAGTTGTGTGAGGTTTTAATTTCTTTAGTTTTGAGATTTTTTAGAAGGGTTTGTTGTGAGGAAGAAGAAGGAAGAGGTTGAGGGATTTGTGAAGAAGAAGATGAGTTTTGAGGGTTTTGTGTGTTTGGTATTGAAGGAAGAAAAATGAGATTTTTAATATTTGTATGGTATTTATTTTCATTAAGGGTATTTATGCCATTACCTATTTATTATTTAATTTTTATATTTTTTGTATTGGAGTGAGAAAACTTTGGGATTCGTTATAGTCATCCCCATATATATATATATATATATATATATATGCTCTAAGTCCAGACATCTTCGTCATTCGCCTCAATGCATGCCGTACAAACAACCTCGTTGCATCATTCAAGAAACCACATTATATTTTCTATAAAAGTCAACCCGTTGCATCATTCAAGAAACCACATTATTTTCCGTAAAAGTCAACCCACGCGGAGACTGTACTATAGGAAAAATAGAATTGGAGAAGCGGAAACTGTACTATAGGAAAAATAGAATTGGAGAAGGAGAGAAATAATAATACGTAATAGAACTCCCATTCTATAATAGAACTCCCATTCTATTACAGGTTGATTTATCATGATGAAGACATGCATGCAATAACTCACCCATGTTGTCATCGACATTAGCATCTATACGATCATATTCATTCACAGTTACAATCTCAGGAATTTCTACCGCACTAGTTTCGTTCATTTCCCCCCCATTGTATTCTTCTTCAGACTCTAGATGCATTCTCCATCGGCCATTCCCATAAAATTTATCCCAACCCCGCCAAAGTAAATGCTTATGCACAAATTCGCGATCCCCAAATTTTCGACAATTACAATCTCTACATGGACACCTTATTTTATTATCAATGGCACACTTAGCAAAAGCAAAATCTAAAAATTCCACACAACCATTTTGAAATGCTTCCAATCGATGATCATCTAACAAAACCCAACTCCTATCTTTTGGCATTCTTTACTTAGCGAGTATTTGAAACTGATAAATAAAAAGAACAATAATCAACTGACCAATTTACCAAATTCTATATTAGGCTGATAACTTGGAAAAAATGATCATGTAATTTCTTAGTTAACTAATAGGCAGGTCAAAATTCTTAGATAATTAATATTTTTTTCATATTAATAATATACATTGTTATAATAGATAAAAATGTAGTTTTATTCCAAATAAATTATTATAGATTTATTAATAATATAATTATTATATATTTACTATATAATATACTATTAAGTTCAAATACATGGCTTTCAATAAATTAACCTTAAAGATGTTGTTAGAATTATTTCGTGCAAATTAATTATAAATTTGTGTCCGATAAATCCCAGATTCAGTTTTAGCTACTGTTCTACTGTTTTACGAAGAGTTGCAACAGTTAATGGAACAGTAATAAAAAGACACAAATTTTAAAGTGGTTCGGATACAATTGTACCCTACATCCACGGGGACCTGCAAATGAAATTCACTAATTTTTAGTTTTACGAATACAGTAATAGGACTTAATCGAAAATGCAAAGACTCCCTCTTTATCGACGCCGTTCTTGTATCCTACGCTGAATTGTCAATCTTCACTTTGCAGCACGTCCCTTTCCGCACGGTTGAAATTTCTTCAACGCTGAGTCCCTCAGTCGGCGGATCGACCTCCTCCCGAGATCTTCTGAGTTCTTCTCCCGAAGAACCGATCTTCTTTTCGCGTGAAAGAAGCAAATCGTTTGCTGTGTTTTTCTTCTCGAATAAGATCACAACTCAGGTGCAGCAACGCAAGAGCAGAAAAAGTTTTTCTCTCAAATAAAAGGGACAACATATAAAAACGTTGATGCTGCCCTTCTTATACTTCCTTAGGTGAATTAGTAGAGCCCTACAAAAATTAGAGCCCATTAGGTTAGAAATACTCTTCACGTAAGGAACAAGGAATTATGACAACAAGGAAAGTCTTAGTCAAATAAATTCCTTGTTAATAAAACACTAAGGTAATTAAATAAATTAATGACAAAATAAGAGTTTAAAGAACTAAGGAAACTTCCCTAGTTTTTATACACGTTTTTCGCACACGTGTTGAAAAACCGAAATAGAATCCTCTCGGATTCTAACAATCTCCCCCTTTGTCATCTATTTATTATAATCAAGTCCTCCCCCTTGATCAAATACCTGACAAAACATTAGACTGCATAATAGAGTAACTGTTAGAACAGTTAAAGGAAAAAGCAGTTAACGAAACAAGAAAAAAATTAAGCCTAGCAGACTATTAGAGGCCGTTGTTCAGAAAATCAATTCGACAACCACAAAAAAAACTACTCCAGAATATATTCAGCATCAACGAACAACTCCTCGTCATCATTCGTATCAAC
>NW_012194881.1:2328687-2347477 GCF_000504015.1 Erythranthe guttata | reverse complement strand
GGGCTTGCGACCTGGATATTAATATGCGCCTATGCGCTCCTCTTCCAGTAGTCCAGCAGAGACAAGAATATAGCAGTTGTCAGATGATCGAGTTCCTTGAATAACACAATTCTCGTCTTTGTCTAATACTCGACATGTGAATTTGTTGAATCTGACTTCAAGATCTTGATCACATAACTGGCTGATGCTTATCAGATTTGACGTGAGTCCTTCTACAAATAGTACATTCTTCAGCTTTGGGAGATTCTCATGATTTAGCGATCCTTTCCCTAGCACTTCACCATTTTTTCCGTTTCCAAAGGTAACAGCTCCACCGGTGATTTGTTGATAGTTTTTCAGAAACTCTTTAACACCGGTCATATGTCGTGAACACCCACTGTCAAAATACCAATCATTAGTAGTACTTGCTTTTAAAGAAGTAATCGCAGATAAGCATTTAAACGTGGACTTTTCAACCCAAATTTTTTGCTGAGGTCTATTGGAAATATCGATTTTATTTTTGGGTTTTTGAGAGGGTGAAGGAAAATAATCAGCCCTAGCAGAGTAAAGAGAACGAGCCACAAGCTTTTTCACAAGTTTTAAATATTTGAAGCATCTAGGACGTATGTGACCTGGATTTTGACAGAAAAAACAAGTGGGAATAAACCTTTTCTTTGAATTGTGTTTCGTTGCTTCAACAGTTGCAACTGTTTGTGAGACAGAAGCTTGTTTAACAAAGTTGATTTTTCTGTTTTGATCTTCCTTTCGCTTTAGATCAATTTTGGGTAGCTGACTCCCTCCTATGCCTAGACGATTATAGTTTGGCTTGTTGTTGCTTAAGATTTCATCTAGATTACCTCTACCCAAGTTCAATTTTGCAATTGCTTCTTGAGTTTGAGTAAGTTTAGCCTGCAAACTATTTTTCTCTTGATCACTAGATATGATCCTTTTCTCAAGAGTAGAGATTCTTACCTTTAGTGTCTTGTTTTCCTCTATAAGCACAAACTTCTCCTTTTCCAGGAAGTTATTTACCTTAACGACGTCGAGCCATTTTTGGTACATTTTTTCATATACCTCCTTTACTTCATCCAAGGTTGGTTCTTCCTCATCACTGCTGCTGTTTGGATCCTCTGCAAAAGAAGAATTTTCGTTTAGATTTTTGTCATAATCAGAACACATATTTTCATACCTGGATTCTGTTTCACAGTCTGTTGCAACAGTTGAAGCAACAGTTGATTCTGAGTTGTCCAGAGGAACTTTGCTGCTGAATGCTACAAAGTTAGTGACTTGATCGTTGTTTCCTTGGTCATCATCAGATTCTTCTTCATCGCTCCAAACAGTAGTAAGTGATATTTTCTTCTTTTTCTTCAGGGTGTTTGCGCATTCTGATTGAATGTGACCAAAGCCTTCGCATTCTCGACATTGTATTCTTCTTGGTTTTGACTCCTCTGAGTTATCTTGATTTGAATTTCTCCTCGAATTTTGAAAGTTCACGGTTTTCCCTGTGCTTGGAAGATTTCCCCTTTTACCGATCTTTTTGAGAAATTTCCCAAAATTTTTCGATAGTATTGCCAAGGATTCCTCTACCGTCTGCTCATCTTCTTGAGTTGACGAATTTTGGGGTGTTGCATATGAAGTTTCTACTTGAAAGGCTATCTTCTTTTCTCTAGGCTTTTCACGATGATTTTCACCATGATTGAGTTCTTGTGCCAGAAGTTTCCCCATGAGTTCGTCTAGTTTGAGCGTGTCAACATCTCTGACTTCTTCAATGGCAGCAATTCGGTAAGCAAATCTTTCAGGTAAAGAGCGCATCGCCTTTCTCACCAATTTGCTTTCAGAGTAAGGTTCACCGAGTGCATATGATTCATTGGAGATATCACATAATTTAGCATGGAAGTCAGTGATCGTCTCATTCTCTTCCATCTTCAAATTTTCGAACTTGGTGGCCAGCATTTGTAACTTCGACGTCCTCACAGTTGACGTTCCTTCGTATGTGACTTGAAGGATTTCCCAAGCTCTTTTAGCAGATTCACATGACGCTATTAGTTTAAATTGATTATCATCAACACCACTAAATATTGCGTTTAGGGCCCTTGAGTTGTAGTTTGCGAGTAGTATCTCTACGTCACTCCAATCTGCTTCTGGTTTGAAAACTTCCATTTTGTCTTCTCCTTTGACCATGGGAGGTGTCCAACCAGTTATGATGGCGCGCCATGCTCTCTCATCTATGGATTTGATAAACATCTTCATTTTTGATTTCCAATATGAGTAGTTTGATCCGATTAGGAGAGGTGGGCGAGTAGTTGACGATCCTTCTCGTTGAGTATCCATATCTGCACAAAATAAGAGTAGTTAGTTCCCAAAATCTCACTAGATGTATTTAGTGACAGGCTCTTGATGCCAATTGTTAGAATTATTTCGTGCAAATTAATTATAAATTTGTGTCCGATAAATCCCAGATTCAGTTTTAGCTACTGTTCTACTGTTTTACGAAGAGTTGCAACAGTTAATGGAACAGTAATAAAAAGACACAAATTTTAAAGTGGTTCGGATACAATTGTACCCTACATCCACGGGGACCTGCAAATGAAATTCACTAATTTTTAGTTTTACGAATACAGTAATAGGACTTAATCGAAAATGCAAAGACTCCCTCTTTGTCGACGCCGTTCTTGTATCCTACGCTGAATTGTCAATCTTCACTTTGCAGCACGTCCCTTTCCGCACGGTTGAAATTTCTTCAACGCTGAGTCCCTCAGTCGGCGGATCGACCTCCTCCCGAGATCTTCGGAGTTCTTCTCCCGAAGAACCGATCTTCTTTTCGCGTGAAAGAAGCAAATCGTTTGCTGTGTTTTTCTTCTCGAATAAGATCACAACTCAGGTGCAGCAACGCAAGAGCAGAAAAAGTTTTTCTCTCAAATAAAAGGGACAACATATAAAAACGTTGATGCTGCCCTTCTTATACTTCCTTAGGTGAATTAGTAGAGCCCTACAAAAATTAGAGCCCATTAGGTTAGAAATACTCTTCACGTAAGGAACAAGGAATTATGACAACAAGGAAAGTCTTAGTCAAATAAATTCCTTGTTAATAAAACACTAAGGTAATTAAATAAATTAATGACAAAATAAGAGTTTAAAGAACTAAGGAAACTTCCCTAGTTTTTATACACGTTTTTCGCACACGTGTTGAAAAACCGAAATAGAATCCTCTCGGATTCTAACAGATGTGTTCATATTTCTCCCCACCGTGCTTTTTCTTTTCCAAAACACGAAAAACCCACGAAAAACAGAGAAGACAGTAGGAAAAAAATGAATATGTGCGGACTTCATCAATGAAAACCCAAATTACACAATAGCAAACCCAAATCACTAAATTATATTCACTAATAATTAACAAGAATAAAAATCGAGAAAAATAGAGAGATATGGAGAAAGTAACTCACGCTTTAGAATAGATATATGTGGGCGGCGGAATACAGTGTTGAATCTCGACGGCGGAGTTGGCGGCGGAGTGTGACAACGAAGAGACACAGTCGGAATGGGCTAGGGTTCGAGCTGCAGAGATTCGATGGCAGAGTGGCAGGCGGAGGGTGACGCCGTCGGAGTGGGCTGCAATTGAAGCTCGACGGCGGAGACGGAGGCAGAGTGTTACGCCACCGGAGTCGGCTGTGTGGCAGGGCCCGCTGAAGCACGACGAAGGAATGGGTAGCGGACGCCGGGGTAGAGGTGACGAAGAGATGCCGTCGCCGTCGGATTTGTGGGGGGTCGCCGCCGTCGAATTTGTGAAATTGGGAAGGGGCTAATACATCAAGACTGATATACGGAAAATGAAACAATTTGGAGATGAAAGGAATTTTAGGGTTGAAAATTAAAAACTCCTGCCACGTAAACCACCACACCGTCGCATTAAATTAAAAAAATAAAAATTATTGCGACCGTTTTCTTATTCGTCGCACAAAGAGGCGGACTTTTTTCGTAAATTTGATTTTCGCACACAATAAAAGCGCGAAATTGTATTTTGTCCAAATTTAATTGCGACGTTTATGTAATATTCGTCGCCAGGGTGTTTTAAATTTATATAAAATTTTAATTTTCAAGATGCGACGTTTTAACTTTCGACGCAAACTTCGTGAATTTAAAAATTATGCGACGTTTCTGTACGAATCCTCGCACCTATATAATTACGAAAATAAAATTTTAATTCGTATCATGCGACGTTTTTACGGTTTCGTCGCAATGGTATTTTTTATTGACCTAATTTTTTTATTTTCGTATGCGACGATTTTATTTTTGACGCATAGGTTCGTGAATTAAGAACATATGCAACGATCCTGTCACAATCGTCGCAATGGTGTTATTATTAAATTAAAATTTTCATACTTTTCTTGCGACGATTATGCTATTTCGTCGCAATAGTGTCTGTAAATAATTTTATGGTGCACCGTGCGACGTTTTTTTTATATTCGTCGCAATTATTTAATTTTATAAATGTTGAAATATTATTTATTACGTCGTTTTGTTAATCATCGTTGCAAATAATTTATGTAATATTTTTTTTGTTAACAGTTGCGACGATATTCCAGTTCCGTCATTTGCGTGCGACGATTACATATAATTGTCGCATATATTTTTAGTTAAATTTCACCTTTAACCGGTTGCGACGTTTATGGTGAAATATCGTCGCAATTGGGAGACGAAATGGTAATCGTCGCAATAAATTTCGTCGCCAGAGTGCAATTTTGGCCTAGTGTATATAGAGAAATATTGTAAGGTAGTTGAGTTTAACTAGGTAACAAAATTCTAACTAATCTAGTTAACTCGATCATACTAGAATCTTAATATTACAAGATATCTATAATATCAAATAATATAATATATTCTAACATGTACATTATAACCATCCGATTCAATCCTAATATTACAAGATATCTATAATATCAAATAATATAATATATTCTAACATGTACATTATAACCATCCGATTCAAGTTATAATTTAATCAAATTTGCATGAACCTGTCTAGACAACAAGCCTCTTTCTCACTCATTCCGGCCTCTACATTAAGCGCTACTCAAAGAGAGAAACACATTTCTATATCTAACAATTCCTCATGCCATATCCTTAACTACATTAAGTTGCATTTCCCTATTTTTTTTTAAGACAAGTATTATTGATATTGACAGTTTTTGTAACTCAACTGTCACATTCTAATTGTTCGAGATCTAACCTGAACTGAAATTTCACATTCTAATTGTTCGATTAAGAAATATTAAATATGAACAGTATGATGGGTCGCGAATCCTGATCGAAGAAGCTCGCAGTTTCTTTCACCCAGTCCACCGCAACTGTATTTCCACGGTGATGATAAAGTGGCGGAAACGTTGAATGGGAGGCGACGACTGCAAACGCGCACCGGAAATGGAACGGTGATAATGTATAGAGATAAAATGGTGCGCCACGTGATGTCACTTGTAAATCTAATTCTGAAAATCCATCGAACAATAAATAAATTAATAAATACAAAAATCAAATTGTAGCCACAAAATTGGAAAATTATGATTACTTTTTTTGCAATCTAATTTTCTGTGCATATATGATATATATTAAAAAAAAAAAGGTATGCTAAATCTCATACTAAAATTTACTAAATCCCACACATAAATTAAAAAAAATCTCTTTACTTATATTTTCTCTAACTTTTTTCTATGATGATTTTTCCCAAGTCACTCCAAATTCGTTAATCTTTCATGTGAATAATCATAAAAAGTGAGTTTAGGTTTATTTAATATTTTTCAATTTCATTATGCCTTTGTAATTATTTAAATTCATATCAATTCGATTTTTTTTCTCGAATTCCAACTTTATTTTAGTTTGAATACATGACGATTTTTCTCAAATTCGAACTTTGAATGATATGGACGTTTTTAGTGTGTGATTTTGTAAAAAAAGGTTAGGAAAAAAGAAGAAGGATGGGGAAGGAGAAGATGAGATTTTAAAGAGAGAAAAATTTTCAATTGTGTATATGATTTGGTAAAATTGATACGGGATTTAGCATATCAGTAAAAAAAATAGATTTTATAGAATGTAATTAAATTAATATTTTAAAAAATGCGGTTTGACCAAAATAATGAAAAAAAGAAAAAAAAAAACGCCACGTAGGCGCTGAATTGTTGTCTCTCTCAGTCATAGGTTTATGAACTGGCCAATCAGAGCTCGTCTACACCGTCAACACTCAACACAGCAGTTTTCCTTTTTCTTTTTCTTTTTTTCTAATTAAAAAAAAAAACAAAACAGAGCAGTTTTCAAACACAGTTCTTTTTACCTTCCGAAAATTAAGAAAACTTGCAATAATTTTCAATTGAGCGTACGAGGAAAAAAGAAGAAAAATGGGGTGGATTGAAGATGGAATTTCTTCGATTAGATCTTTCCAGTTACGGCAGGCCCTCCATCAAGCAGTTACCCTTGGTTTATTTCTTTCTTTTCAACTCTTCTACTTCAGTTTTTGTGTAATAAATCTTTGTGTGATTAGGGTTTTTTTGTGGGTTTTATTTAATTTAATTTCTAAGAAAATAAATAATTTCTTTTATGTGCTGAACAGTACAGTATAAATAATTTGGGTTGGTTGTCTTTTTTTTTTCTTTATATAATCTGTTATTATCTTCACTTGTGTTTTTTTTTCCAAGTGGGTTTTATTTGGTTATTTTTGATTTGTTTTTTTTTCTTATTATATTATCCTTTCGGTTTTTTCGATTTTTTGTCTCAAAGGTATGATTGTTGCATCTGCATTGATGATATGGAAAATGTTGATATGTGTAACCGGAAGCGAATCGCCGGTCGTTGTCGTTCTTTCTGGAAGCATGGAACCCGGATTTCAAAGGGTAATTAGGACCTTTTAGTACTAAATTTAATGAAAAAAAAAATTATGTTGTTATTTTCTTGGTCAGAAAAATTGATGTGTGTGTGTTCATGTACAATTTACAAAATTCATCTGCAGGGAGATATTTTGTTCTTGAATATGGGTCGTGATCCTATTCGAGCTGGCGAAATCGTTGTCTATAATGTCGACGTAAGATTTTTTCTTCTTTTTATTTATCTATTGTTATTGTCTTGTGTAGATAAATAATGTAATAAACCACCACATAAATCACTCGTTTATCGATTCATATCCTGTCTTTCTACACTGTTTTCAGAAACGTGAAATTCCGATCGTCCATCGCGTGATTAAGGTAAAACACTGTCGTTATTTTTGGACATTTGGTCAAATAAATTGGTGATTTAGTACAATTTATTTCTACAATATCTTATGGTTTCGTATTTTCAATTAGGTCCATGAAAGAAAAGATACTGGAGAAGTCGATATCCTCACAAAAGGTGCCGAAAATAAATCTTCTTAAACATAGTTTATGTTTTTATAATGATTAAAATTGCGAATACTTTTTATGAAAACGTTAACAATTTCTACCCTTTTTTTTTTTAATTTCGATTTTTTTTTCGTCTCAGGGGATAATAATGACGATGATGATATATCCTTATACGCTCCTGGTCAGTTCTGGCTAAAACGGCACCACATCATGGGACGAGCTGTCGGGTATTTTTGTAATATTTTTTTAATGGTTTATTGCAACTAAACGAAAACATTGATTTATATCGATAAAATAGGACGATATTGATTCATATTATGATCAATACTAACATTGTTCTTCACACTCGTTTGCAGTTTCTTACCATACGTTGGCTGGGCCACGATTATCATGACTGAGAAGCCAGTGATCAAGGTTTGTAATTTTCAGACAATTGTTTTCTGATGATTTTAAAAATTGGTAAATGATATTTGACATAGTTTATTTTCCTCTTGCAGTACATTCTTATTGGTGCATTAGGTTTCCTCGCTATTACATCAAAAGACTAACGGAAAAAAACGAAGCGATTGGACTAAGATTTTAGGATTGATTTAATTGCGACTGTTGTTCCCCAAACGGGAAACAGCACGATGTTCTTGTTTGTGTGTCGAATTATGATTGTGCTTCAACTTTCTTGAATGAAATTCATTACATGATTGTGTGTAGGCACTTATCTGAACTTATTTTCATTTATACAAATAAATAAGGTTCGCTCTTTCTAAGTATTGTGTTGTAGATTTCTTACATTTCATTTGCCATCAAAATGGAGAACGAAAACTCGGTTCTTTGGAGTGAAAATATTGTCCAAACTCGACGTAATATATAACAATAAAATCTTGCAGGATTCAACTTAGTTACAAAAGAGTCATACAACAGATACGAAATATCAAAAAAAATCTAACACGTGCAGGTATCAACACTACGCTTACAAATACTTCTGAAACACGGGCAAGAAAACAAAAGCAACACGGGCAAGAAAACAAAAGCTTAAATCACTACCAAAAAAAGAAAAAAAAAATCTCTACCTCATAGTTTGAATTCGCAGAAGCAATCGGGCAAAGCGGACCCCACTCCCATAACAAAATCATCTCTATGAACCTTCCATAGCGCTTCCATTAACAAATTACCATTAAGCCCCTGATTAGTCAGAACCGCAAACGCCCTCCTACTCAGGAAAAGAGTTCTATACAACCCCTTGAAAGCCCTCATAGCCGCGACCATTTTATCCATATTTCCAAAATAAGTAGCCACGTACGAATCACTGTTAACCGACACATAGTAATCCAACGCGGCTTTACTATTCCCATGCATGTTCTCAAAATCTGTACCACTCAAAAGGGTAGATTTGGTAAATACATTTGCGTAGACCGAAGTCAACCCTTCAAGCTCCATTAAACCATCGCCAGCTGCCAGATATATATTCGTATTTGTGGGTATAGAAAGTGATTGCAGGATTATCGCAGTTTCGTTCGGTGTGAGGGGGCACTTGCCCCTGGCTCTCCATAAACGGGCTTGTTCTCCAGTCCAGGGCTTTCTCTCTCCTCGTGCGGAATCTATTGCTTGCGTGGAATTAGCAGAGAGGAATGAGTACTCGCATTGACTGTAAGCTACCATGTCGGGTTCGAATCGGAGGTGAAGTGAGAGGAAGGGTTTTGGTATAGCTTCTAGAAGGTCGGAACCTTTCTTCTCAAGTGTAGCGGTTAAGCGCAGTGCGCTGTAACAAGCCTGGCAAAGAGCAGCTTTTGCATACAGTGGGTACCTGCAGTATATTTTAGGAAGAAACGCGCATTAAAAAACTGATAAAAGTACAGTTATTGACTTAGGGGTGGAAATCGGACGGGTTAGATCGGAATTAGTACTTTCGGAAGAATTCTATTTTTTTTTCTTTTTTGCAAGTGAAAAACTAATTTCAATTCAGTTCCAAAAAAGATATCGGAAAATCGGAAATTTTCGGATCGGATTCGCTGGAATTTGGAATTTCTAATTTTTCAGTTATTACCTATAATATAAAATACAGAATAATATTGATATTATAAGTGTCATTTTCGGAAATAAATCGGAATTTTTTAAAATATGTTCGGAAATTAAAATCGCATCGGAAATTGGAATCTAATATGTATTCCAATTCCGTTCCAGAAAAAGTCGGAAAAAAAAATTCACAAATTTTAGAGTTCGGAATGGAAAATGTTGTTCCAAAATCGAAATCGGTGGAATTCGGAACTCCCGTTCCAAATTCCACCCCTCTTTTATTGATGAAGACTCTCGAACAAACAGATTTTTCTTCCTTGAGAAGAAGATATTATAATTGCACCAAAAGAAAAAACAGACAAGGTGGACTATTAACAAATCAACTTAAGAGTAACATGTTTTAAAGCAAAAAGTAAAGAGCTCGAAATGCATGGGTACCTATCCCTTCTTTGACTCATAGCTGGAGTGATTGAAATGTAACGATGTTCCAAAAGAGACGGGAGTACAGTTTCTACATAATCAAATAAGCCTTTACGTTTGCTGCAATCAACTTTGAAAGGCTCTTTTGATGCAAGCTCTGCTGGCAACTCTTTCACAACCTGAACGAAGCCATTCATTTTTTCGATGAAGTAATCCACATCAAACACATCTTCGAATCCACTGTATGGTCACAAAATACGAGTTAGGAAAAAAAATGTTGTTTTTTTGTTGGATGGGCAATAGATAAGATAACAATTCATTATCTCCACTTAAAAACAATATAATAGTTAAGATAACGTATGGAGTTGCATTAAGTCACTCATACCAATTTAAATATTCATAACCACCTTAACCGACTATGTATCATTGGTTAATCTTGCTTGCTCTAATTCTTCTAATCCTTTTTCGTATCCAACTTTTATTGAACATATATTCCATCCCAAAAAATGGCCAATTGCATCATTTTTTTTTTATGTTAACTGTTTAAGCTCAATTATACTCGGTCGAGATTGAAATGCCAACATACATAATAATGTTGGATATGACTTAATTTTACTTCATCGACATAAGAGAATGTATTGGAAAATGCAACATGCCTTTTTATTCAAAAAGTATAAATACAAGGCATGTTCACAGAATTTACCCGAGTAAAAGGATTCATGGTGCTTACCTCGATTCGTTCCAATATGCAGCCACTTCAAATTTAGGTAGAACAAGAGTTGCGTTCAGCAGTCGAGCAATACCAACTCCATCACAAAACTGCAATCATCTCAGGTGACGACAAATATAACATAAGCACAAAAAAAAAAAAAAAAAAAAAAAAAAAAAAAAAAAATTAAGCACACATAGTCATATAGTGATAAAGTACTCACATCCCTCCTCATCTGATTGAGCCCACCGTAGCAATCAACTCGAATATATCCATTGTTCTTAACTGGCAGAGCTGCAGCATTTCAACACAAAAAAGCAATGCAAAATGTCTGCATTTGACGCCAGTCAACGTTGACTTAGAAAATAAAACATACCGAATTCTAAAGATACTAATGTAGAAACATAAACACACCCGCAACTAGAGCAAAAGACAGCCTAAAACTATCACTGCCGCCATGTTTACAACTTTGACGAATCCAAGATTTCAGTATAAAAACGAACATGATAGAGAGAATTTAAAAACCAGATAAGCTTAATTTTCATATTCAGTCCTCTATTGGCCAAATCAAACTACTACTTCCTTATATAACTTCCAATTGCATCAACAGATCTTACATTCCCCAAAGATCCCAAGGCGGAGCTCCAATTTCTTCAATATTAAATTAGAAAAATTAAATTTTCTAAAAAGTAAATCTAACTAAAAAAAAGCATAACTTCGTAAATCTCAGTTAACTCAAAGCCATAAAAGAATCCATAAATAAAAACAAAGTAGGAAGAACTAACGAGCAGGACGCCGTTGAAGCCACCATTCGCAAGGTCTCCACTCGAATAATCTCCGCAGACTCCATATATCTGCTCTTTCTGGCCTGTTCAACAACAATTCCTCAATTAATTTAATCAGATCAGAATATAGATATACATATATGTATATATATATATCGACGAATCTAGGAATCGAACGTTCAGCAGATACAATTTCCCGAACGGGGCAGAAATGTAAAAAAAATGCGGCGACTTACGGCGGAGGATTGAGCGGTGATTGTGAAAAGGGGAAAGAAGGTGAGAAGAGAATTAGGGCTAGAAAAACACTGAAGAATATCACCGTTGAGATCAGTAGGGTTTTCCCTACCGTTGGAGCAATCATTGATACGACTGTTGTGCGAATTCGTATGGCTCTGTGATTTGAATTTCTAGCGGTGTTTGATTAATACTGGAGGAAGATGCAACTGGAGAGAGGATTCGTTCATTCAGATGGTGCAGTTTTTTTTTTTTTTTTTTTTCTTTTTTTTGTGTCGTTTTGATTTATTTTTTTATTATTATCATGTGTTACTCATGTTTCTTTGTTTCAAAAAAATAGTTTATTAGTCTAACTTAATTAGGGGTGTTCAATCCATAAAATCGTAACGCTAGAATTTCATACCATTTACCAAATCGGAATATACGGTTTGGTTCGATAAATAACCAAATTATCTAAATTTTATTGAAGGTTCTTTTAAATTTTTGATTTTTTATTAATTATAGTATAAAATAATATATTTTATTATAAATATTAATCATACATATATAAATAAAAATAAAATTCCGGTATTCGGTAAAACCGAATTACTAGAATTTCGAAAACCAAAAAACGGAATACCGAACGGAATTGCCGGTTTAGTATTCGGTACGTATCGAATTTTCGATTCGGTTCGGTCGGTTTACCGACTGGATGAACACCCTTAAACTTAATAGAGTGCTTATGTATTAGTATCTAAGTATTTATAGTTTAGTCTCTAATAACCCATTAATCAAATTAAATGTAGACATGTTCTAACTTCTTATACATATATTGGTGGTATTTGCAAATACTTTTGGAAGTAAATTATGAATTTTGTTTTTGGGTGAATTGCAATTCGCCCCCTATAGTTGACATTAATCGGCGATTTGCACCCTAACATTTCAAAATTGACAAAGTCCACCATCAAATTATACATCTCATGGCAAAAATGCCCCTACATTTCAAAAAACTCACTCATCACCACTCACCACCTTCAGAAAACTCTTCTTCCTTTCTCAATCTCACAGAACCCCTATTCCCTCTCATCACACTCGCGGCCTCTCGAATCGACTCAGAACTGCTTCTCTCCATCTTATCCGCAAGAATATCGGTTCTCTCTGCAAATCGAAATCCAATAAGCTTATTCCTCAAGACTTCACACGTTTCCGTATAAGGCGGAATCCCTTCATCGATCATCATCTCGAAATATCTAGAAGCTTCCTCAAGCTTCCCTCTCTTCTTACAAAGCCCGTGTATCATTACAGCATAAGTCGAAACAGTCGGATAAAACCCCTTCTTCTCCATCGAGTACCAAACTTTCTCCATCCGATCGAATCGCCCTATCCGTATCAGCATTTTCAGCACCATGTTGTACGTATGCCTGTCTCTTTCGCACCCGTCTTTGTCCATCCTCAAAATCAGCTTCAGAGCCGTGTTGACTTCGTTGTGGTCGCAGTGGAAGGCTAGCACAGTGTTGTAACTCCATGTGTCCGGTTTTACACCTCTCTCGAGCATTTCGTCGAGCAGCTCGTACGCCTCGTCGATTTTGTTGTTCTTGCAGAGGCTCTTGATTATGCAATTGTAGGTGAACACATTCGGGGCAAGATTGCACCTTTTCATCGAATCCAGCACCCGAAAAGCCGAATGGATATCATTTTCACTGCAAGAAGCACGTATGAAAATCGAGTACGAGTAAGCATCTGGTTCGAGCCCTTTGGTCCTCATCCCTTGAAACAACTCATACGCTTCGTCCACCTTCCCTCCTTTACAGAGTGCGTCGAGTACGCTATTCCAAGCGAGCAAATCGACCGTGTATTCTCTTTCGAGCATTTCGTCAAACAGTTTCTGCGCTTCACCAGAATCTCCTATCTCCCCCCAACCTTTCATCAAGATGCTGTAAGATTTCACAGTTGGGATTAGTTCACCGCCCTTAACTTGGTCGAAGAATTCCTGAGCTTGCTTCACGTGTTTCCTCTTACACAAGGTGTACAGAAGCTGATCGAGGTCATCCACGCATGGCGTAATCCCATAATCCAACATCTTATTAAAAGCCCTGATGGCATCACTTGGTAAATTAGCTCTACTGTAAGCCCTAAATACAATCCAGAAAATTTCTCGGCTGATCTCGCAAGATTCGGTCCGCTTCGTCTCCGTTAGAAAATCCCACAGAAACGGGAACTGTCTGCTGCTACCTAAGATATCCACGAGAATGTGGTAACTGTCTCTGCTGTGTTGAAAACCGGCGACGCTCTGTGCCCAGAGGAAGAATCTGTGGGCGGAGAATCCGAGATTCTTGCACCTCTTCAAGACGTGCTCGACTAGGGTTGGCGAGAGCTGCGAAGCGAATGGGGCGAGAGCTGATTCGACGTCGTGTTGGGGCTTTCTGTAGTCGCTGAGAATGCGCGAGAGATCGTTGACGAGGTGTGGGGAAGGCGGGTTCGATACTGTCTGATGAACGGCGATTGATTGAGAGGAGAAGTGTTTGGCGCTGAGAGATTTCAGGAGTGATCTAATCGCCATTTATTCGAAGAACTGAAGAAACTGGAATAATGTGCAAGGAAGGTGCAGAGGCAATACGTCGAACACTTGGTCTGCAATTTTATAGAAATGGTGACTTAATTTTTTAGGGTAAATTACAATATCGAATAAACCCTTCATGTTTGGATAATTACAACTCCCACAACTATGAATCTTATTATACGTTTACCACAACTATGAATCTTATTATACGTTTACCTTTATAGTATCAAATTCAACATAATCTTCTAGATTCCATAGAATGTTCTCTGGTTTTATAACTGTTTTGTGCAAAAATGCAGTTTCTAATGCACCACAATCTGATATATACTAGTCAAAATGTGGAGATCGAATGGGATAAAACGGGTACAAAATTGAGATTATTGCATATAATTTAGAAGATTCCATTAAATTTTACACTGCAAGAATGAACGTTTAAAAAGATTTATAATTGAGGGATTATTGTAATTAACTAAATATGAGAGGTTTTTTCGTAATTTGACTATAGAAGGTGGTTGTAATTTAACCAAATTTTTATATTTTATTTTTGTTATCAAATAAATTAATGCAAATACATTTTTATTGCATAAAATAGAAAGGGCCCAAATTGCTATTGGGCCTTTAGATACCTAGGGTAATCGGCCCACATAAAACTATACAAAACCCTAATTTCCATTTCTCAGTCTTTCACCACTCCCATCAAACAAGCAGCAGTTGCGCAAGCGGAGGAGCAGGCAGCCGTCGTCGAAGCCATGGTACGCCGCCGCCACCGTTACATAATCCATCTACATTTTCTATCTCTCTATCCATTTCTCTTTCACCAGATAGATACTAATGTATTTTTTTTTTAATTAATCTCGAAAATTGAAAATCTAGGGTATTGATTTAGTCGCCGGAGGTAAGAGCAAGAAAACCAAGCGCACCGCCCCTCGATCCAACGATGTTTACATCAAACTCCTCGTCAAGGTCTCATTTTTATTAATTTTTCCGATTTCAATTTCATCAAATTACACCAAATCGGCGAGATTTTAATTTGAAATTAATTTGAAAATCTGGATTGCAGCTGTACCGATTCCTTACTAGAAGGACCGGAAGCAGTTTTAACTCGATTATACTGAAGAGGCTTATCATGAGTAGGGTTAACAGGCCGCCGCTCTCTCTCTCCCGCCTCAGCTCTCTCATGAAGGGCAAGGTATTATTTCAATTTATTTCATTTTTAATTTATTTTCAATTTCATTTTTAAATGGTGGATTTTGTTGGTGATTGTGAGTGGTTTTTTTTTGCATTGTGCAGGAGGGTCAGATTGCGGTACTTGTTGGAAGCATTACGGACGACATTCGTGTGCACGAAATCCCTGCCATGAAAGTTGCTGCTTTGAGGTTTACGGAGACCGCGAGGGCTAGAATCGAGAAGGCTGGTGGTGAATGTTTGACTTTCGATCAGCTTGCTCTCAGGGCTCCTCTTGGCCAGAACACTGTAAGGCTTTCTGAGCTTTTTTTTGTTTGTGTGTGTGCTGATTATGCTAGTTTATGCAGTGTGGTATATGATTGTGTTGTGGTGATATGCACTTTATGTATAATCGAGTGTTGGATATTGTTGATTTAAATTTCTGAGGTCTGTTTGTTTTCGTGGATTTTGAAATGAGGATGACGTGGAATTGATTTTGTCGAAAAGCATTTGTTTACCTGCCGTGGAGATGGACTAATCACATAGTTGGGTGTTTTTATAGGTCGGAGAGGGATTTGAATTAAGTAATATAGAAAATGTATTTTCTCCGTTTTAGTCACAAATTACCTAGCCTTTCATCTCTTTTCACTTGCCGTTTTCTTGATCCAAGCATAACCTAAATGTACTTTACTTGCCTCACAAAACTACGAATCCAAGAATTCAACAAGTGGAGAGTATTGAAAATAATATTGATACACAACTTTTGTTCAATTGATGAAGTTTGTTTGAGGTTGATGAAGTAGGTATTTCAGTTGTATATTTACGGTAATGCCGCTACTTCTATCTTTATTTACTGGCATACGATACTAGTTAGATGTTTGCAATGAATCTCACCTGTTTTTTTTCTCCTTTTGTTGTCTGCTGCTGCTGTATTTTATACTGTTCCGTGTGTGAATTATGTAGTTTTATTAGTCTGAAAAGGCCAATTGTTTTTTGCAATAATATTCCATATGAACGTGTTACCCGGTAACAAAAAAAATTGAATCAATTGCTAAAAATAATGTCGAAACAGGTGCTGTTGAGAGGTTCAAGGAAGGCTCGTGAAGCTGTGAGGCACTTTGGACCAGCACCTGGTGTTCCACACAGCCACACCAAGCCTTACGTTCGCTCCAAGGGTAGGAAGTTTGAGAAGGCCAGGGGTAAGAGAAACAGTAAAGGATTTAGAGTTTAATTTACTATTCTTAGAAATCGTCGACTTTTATTTTCGGATTTTATGTTTGCCGGAGGATATTTATTTGATAGTTTTGTATCCCAAGTAATTAGACCTGTCGTTTTGCTCTCTTATTGTTTTGAAAGTTGTTGGATACTGATTTTGTCTCGTCTTTTATTAAAGTGGTATTGTTATTTTTCTCTGCTGCTTACATAGGTGCTATTTGAAACAAACATGAATAAATTCAAATGTGGAGGATGATATGGACAGTTAAAATTAATTAAACTATTCATAATTTTGATTAATCAGAAAGGTACAGCCACTGATCGCAATCTTACATACATATATAATCATAATTTTCTGAATGTAATTAATTATTGCACGACGTAATTAACATGAAAAGCGACATTACCATAAATTAACACTCCCAACGCTGAAGAAGTAATTGATGTAGGATCACTTTCTTCCAATGTTTTGAAAACCGGACCGGACCGGCCGGTCGGACCGGTTCAACCGCGAACCGCCGCCATGTCCGGTCCGGTTAAATGTGAAAAACCAAAAATCCCAAAAACCCGGGTCAAATGCCAAAATCCCGGTTCGACCGGTAAGAACCGGTTAACCCGGAACCCGGTCCAAAAACCGGTTTTTAGCTCAAAAAAAAAATCATGGCCAGATCTAAGTCAATGGTGGTCGTGGGTGGTAAAATCTTGTCGAAAAAGGTTGTTGGTGAACGGATCTGAGTAGTATTGACCGAATACAAGTGGTGGCAGCCATAGATTTTCACCGAAGAAAAGAAAACGAAGGAGAAATTGAAAATGAAGGAAAAAATGAAACAATAAGTTGAGCAAATAGAGTATAAGTCTGGGTGGAAATTGGGATAATTAAAAATAAACAGAGATAGAAGAGAATAAAAGAAGAGAAGGGGATGGGCTTGTGGCTGTGAAAACGAGAGGAAGAAGAAAGGAGAGAGAGAGAGGGGAGGACGAAATCAGAGGAGAGAGGGGGGAGAGGAGAGGAGAGAGAGAGAGAGAGAGAGAGAGGAGTGAGGAGTGAGGAGAGGAGAAAATTAATAATTTTAAATTATATTTTTGTAAAAAAGGTGGAGTGAGTTGGGTAATAAAGTGATGAAAGTGAAAAGCAAATATAAAAATATAAAATTTATTATATTTGAGGTATTAAATTAATAAAAAATTATATATATAAAAAAAAGTAAGAAACCCGGTTGGACCTCGGTTGAACCGGTCCAACCGTGACCCAGTAGCTTGGCCGGGTCGATGTCCGGTTCGGTTTTCAAAACATTGCTTTCTTCTGTTTGTGGGTGAGTAATGAATAAATTGATTGATTTATTTATTTAGCTAGTAGGTTAGTTTGGGCCTAATTGGACTTGTTGAGAGCTGCTTGAGCTTGGATTAGGGGTGCAAGTTGGAATGGAAATTTCTATTTTTGTCGGTTCCGATCCGAAAAGTTCCAATTTAGGAACAACTTTTTTCATCCCGACTTTCAAAATTTCGATTTTCGAATTTTTTTGATTTTTTGGATTGGAATTTCTGATGACGGATCCGATTTAATTTCTAAAATTAATTCCAAAAATTACAATTTTTTTCTGAAAAATACACCTATAAATAATAATATTTTATAGGGTAAATAGCACTTAACCCCCTTGTGGTTTGGACATTTTGCACATGACCCCCTTATGGTATGAATTTAGGCACATAACCCCCTTGTGGTTTTGACATTTTGCACATGACCCCCTTATAGTATGAAATTAGGCACATAGCCCCCTTGTGGTTTTGAAATTTTGCACATGACCCCCTTATGGTATGAAATTAGCACATAACCCCCTTGAATAGAAAACTGGAAAAGAGTAAATTGCCCTTATCAAGTCAAAAATTCTTGTTTTAATTTAAAAATAATTATTCTATAAAATGAAAAGCTTAATGTATTTTTTGTAAAATGAGAAATATAATATATTATTGTGTTTTTTAAATTTTACAGCACAAAAGGTATAAAATACTAGTTATTGTTCGATTGACAATTTATTCGATTTTAAAAATCAATTTGAAAATCGTTAACATTATCATTAATTATGATTGTTATATTACTATTTTTTATATAATATACTATGTTATAGCTGTTATCGAACTTTAATTTTATTAAGAAACAAAGTATTTATTTTTGTATTATTTTGGAAAAATCTAAAAAAAATATTTCTCTAAAGTTGAAATGAAAATTAAATTTAAAAAATATATATATATGCGGTAAAATAAAAAAAAAATATATTATATTTCTCATTTACAAAAAAGTACATTAAGCTTTTCACTTTGTAGAATAATTATTTTTAAATTAAAACAAGAACTTTTGACTTGATAGGGGTAATTGACT
>NW_012194881.1:2258861-2328587 GCF_000504015.1 Erythranthe guttata | reverse complement strand
TTTCAAAACCACAAGGGGGTTATGTGCCCTAATTTCATACCATAAGGGGGTCATGTGCAAAATGTCAAAACCACAAGGGGGTTATGTGCCTAAATTCATACCATAAGGGGGGTCATGTGCAAAATACCCAAAACCACAAGAGGGTTGAGTGCTATTTACCCTATTTTATATAATACTTATTTTAAAAAAATTCAGTTTTCTGACAGCAATTTGATTTAAGTTATGTTTTAGAATTTTGACATATTGAATTGTCGTTAGAAGTTTTATCGGATATTATTATGTGGTTTATTTTTTGAACTGAAATTTAGTAGTTATTAGTTTTACTTTTATCAAAGTGGATGTTTTTATTTTTTAAAAATTATAATATTTTCAAAAAAATTCCACTAAGTTTTAAATTTTTAAAACCTATGCGATTTCCCAATTTTTTCCGGGCCTTTTGAAATTGGAATGTACTTTTAGATTTCGAAATTTTTGGAATTGATTATGTACTTCCAATTTTTTTTGGAAATTTCTGAAAGGGCTAGTTTCGATGACCGATCCGATCCATCCGACTTTCACTCCTAGATTGGATAATGTCAAGTTTTTTTTGTTTTTTTCTATTAGAAAGAAAATCCAATACTTTAAAAAAAAAAATCATTTTTCTTTTTAAATTTCAAGGTTTCTTTGAATTTGTAATGGATTTTTGGATTCCAAAATTCTTAAATTGGAACCGGAAGTCATTTTCTACCTGCGAAAAAAATTAGGTTTTTTGAAAAAATTAGGGATTGCAATCTATTCTGTCCGATTTCATGTCCTAAAATTTGTGGATAATGTGTAATTTTTGTTCCTTCCAACACTAAATTTCGGCTACTCTTACAAACTGGCTCTACATTCAATCATAATATAGCTAATTGTAAATAACAAAATGGATAAAATTCTGAGAAATTCCTAATATCAATCACAACCCTATTTTTTTTTTTTATTTAATCAATCATTATTTAATTTACATTTTTTATTTTTTAGGTTGACCATCTCTCCTCCGAATAAATTCCACAATTTCAGGTAAACCTAAAAACAGTCCTAACAAGTTATCTCCATACAGCGTGGCTAAGATCTCCACGTAATCATACACGCATGCGTGTAATGTGTGTGTGTTTACTGTGTGCCCACACTTGTATCGCAAGATATACATGAGTAATGGGTCAAAATCTTTGTGTAATTCTTACGGCGTCGTTTTGTCAACTGTTAAGGCTGGTTAATTCAAATTAAATTAATTGGTTTCCTCCCATTAAATGATTGATTAATCTGGTGCAGACAAACTTCCGTGCAGGAGGTCTAATTACAAGAAAATGAAGAACTGACGTGGCAATGACGGTGACAGAGTACCCTCTGTATGGATCCGTTAATTATTTTAGCTAAATTACAAATACATCCCCCAGGATAAGGTCAATTAGAAATAACCCCTTGCTTGTGAAATTACATTTACCTCCCTCTAACCAACGGTGCTTGATTTCTTTCAACAGAACCAAGAAAATATCTTTAGTCCTTGACAGAAGAATTTATTGTTCTTTGACTTGGTGCAAGAAAAATAAATTCAATATCTAAATTACAAATAACCCCCTCAAAGTATGTCTAAATAATAAAAAAAATGTTTTTGTTTGTAAAATTACATTTAACCCCTCCAACTAACTATTACTCAGTTTTTTTTTTTTTTTTTTTTTTTTTTAATAAAAATCATAAAATATCTAAATTCCCTTAAATAAAATAAATTACTAAAACATGTTAATACAAAAAAAGTTTTTCACACCTATATATTATTTCTAAAGAAAAATAATATATTTCGTGGCAAAATAGCTATTTAAATTATATTTAATTTCTCCAGAAACAATTATTAACTTTAAAATTCCGAGTCACGTATATAACTCTCGTTTCGTTGTCTAAGCTTGTATTAGATGATAGTTTTTACGAAGAAAAACTTGCAAGCATTGAGACCGTTAGGGGACAAATATACGATACATCCCTAACAAGATGACTAAATTTTATATGATCTAAAAAAGTTACTATCAACCCCCTATTAATTAAGACAATTAACATTTACACCCCTAACAGTACTACAAGGGTAAAATTGGTATTTTTTTAGGAATATTTCCGGAATCTAAACGACCCTATTACATTGACGCCGTTAGGGGTCAAATGTTAGACTGTGCATACTGAAGGAGGTAAATATAATTACGCAAACAAGATGAGTTTTTTTTTCACATAGGGGCGTGTTTGTAATTTACCCACAATTTTATATAATTATTTAGGTGGTGTGTATTTCAATAATGATAATCCTAGTCAGCAGAGGGTGGGATCTACCCTAGGTGACGGAAGAATCAAACAAGAAACACCTGTACAAATCGAAGTATCCACGTGGCAAACAACCCGCCGATCCACACCCACCCGCCGCTGCTTCTATATAAATTCCGTTGCATTTTCCCTTTCTTTCAGCCATACCACATAACTCATAAATTCATATATATCTTTCATTTTCCCCATATTTTGCTATTGTCCAAAAGGGTTGATCATTTTTTTTTCTTTAATTTTGTAAATTTAATTAATTATTTCAATTTCTTGAAAAGAAAAAAAAAACGAGGAAAAAAAAATGAAGGAAAACAAGGATAATCCTCTGCACCTTTCTTCCCTGAACCACATCTCACTTGTCTGCAAATCAGTCGATGAATCAACTGATTTTTACCAAAACGTCCTTGGGTTTGTACCTGTCAGAAGGCCTGGGTCGTTGAAATTTGACGGTGCATGGTAAGCTGCGAACCACCTGATCATAGATGATTTATTTGATTTAATTTTATTGATGATTTAATTTGTATATGTATGCAGGCTGTTTGGTCATGGGATTGGGATACATCTCCTTCAATCAGAAGATCCTCAGAATATGCCGAAGAAAACTGTGATTAATCCTAAAGATAATCACATTTCCTTCCAGGTAATTAATTTGTTTTTTTTTTCTCCTTAATATTAAAAATTCGAATCTTTATTATGCCTATTTTTTTTTTATTATAATTTAATTTCGTGTTATGAAATATTATTGGGAGCTAATGATGATTAGAGGTTGATGTGACTGATAATTAATGGATCCACAAAGAGAAGACAAAAAAGATGAGTAGTTTAATTTATTAATTAATTGCCTCAACTAATCTCAATCATAATTAAATCACACGACATTAATTAATAATGTTTACTAAGAATTTTGAAGTATTATATCAGGTTAAGTACGCGATCAACATCGTCGTTAGATTATTAGTTTCGCCTTTGGATTCGACGAAAACTCCATTTGCCTATTTTGATCGATACATCGTCATCAGTTACTTTTAAGAAATTTTTTGGTTTCATATTATCTGTCAATTTAAATTTACCACCCGCACTTAATTAATCACTTAATTTCCAGTTTATACATTTATTTACTCTTTGTAGCACTCTTTTCAACTCAATTGATCCCTCCCTTATTAGCTATAAAACAATGTCATTTTAGTCTAAAACTATACAATTTTTGACACATTTAATGAAATATTTAAATAATTACTTTTGTGGTTTAATTTTTTATTTTATTTACATAGGATAAAATATGTAGTGAAATAGGTGGTTGGTTGTATGTCATAATCAAACAGTCGTGCATGAAGTTCTAACTTTAGATACATGACCTATACACACAAAAGTATATTGTTGAATGTTGGAGCATATTTATGAAAAAAGTTTTTATTATTATTTAATATTTAAATTATTTAATTAATATTATTGGTGGTAATTAATTACACTAGTGCGAGAGCATGGGGATGGTGGAGAAGAAGCTGACGGAGATGGGGATTGATTGGGTGCGGCAGAGAGTAGAGGAAGGTGGGATCTACGTGGACCAACTATTTTTCCACGACCCAGATGGTTTCATGATTGAGATATGCAACTGCGACAACATGCCGATTGTACCTTTGGCTGGTGAGATGGTACGTTCTTGCTCAAGGATTAATCTCCAGATGGTGGTGCAGCAGCAGCCGCAGCCGCAGCAGATCCACGCTCCCGTTGTACAACCTTAGTTGGGAAAATAATTGGGTGTTGCGTCAGCATTGATTAGCTGCCGTAGGATCTGATGATCTGGATCTGGATCGGACGGACGGAGGGACCCCCCCTTTCTTGGCCTAACCTTTTGTCTGTTTGCTCCTTTTGTAATTGTTCTGTGCTTTTCTGTTGTTGTCGTGTTTGGTATAATAATATTAATTAATAATGACGCTTTTGGCCTTCGCTCCAAATTGATATCCACGAGTTCTGTCTTGTGTGTGTGTGTGTGTTTTCTTGTTTTTCTTTTTTTTTTTTTTTTTTTTCTTTTTTTTTTTGATTTCGAATTTTAATGTTTTAAATTATGAGATAGAAGCCTTATTAGGGATGATATTGCCTGGGTATGGGTTTGGAGACCCGAAAACGACCCGTTCGAAACGGGTCTGAGTAAGCTAAATGGTTCTGGATTGGATAATGAACTTGAGTTTCTAGAACCAGATGGTTCTTGGTCGGATTACAAATCTTATTAGAACCGACTCAAAACCGATCCGCGTGATTATAACATATTTAATAAATTAATTAATTTATGATTTTATTTACCAATCTATCATGTCAATTTCCATTGCGGCTATTTTCATATATCAATACACCATTTTATTACTTAGAACTCATTTCTCGTATGTCGTACCTATCAGTTATCACTTGTTGACCACCACCGGTCGTCTTACATGTATTTTAATTTATGATTTTTTTCTGTTAAAATATACAAGCAAAATATTATATGAAAGTTAGAAAAATATTAATTTCTTTTGTGTGATGGTAATGGGTCTAGCGCGTACAGTCTCTGGGTCAAAATGTGTAATTGATCGATATGGATTTGAATCTAAACTAAAACGGGTTGGACCGAATTTAAGTTTTATGCATTTTCTTAGAGTTGGGTCTCGGGTTTAGGCGATTCGAACCGAATTTAAGTTTTATTCATTAATGTGATTTGTAGTTCGTTCAATGAAAAAAAAAGAAGTCTAATTAGCTTTATTGTTTAGTGTGTATTAATTTTTATAATTAAGATTAGATAAAGCATTATCATTAGTCACATTCTCAATACAGAATTAAATAAGTAGGTGTAAAAGCAGTACTCAAAATAATTGGTTCAAATTCGTGTATCAAAATCAATCAATCAAAAGTTCAGTACTGACAGATATATAATTTTCTGGTACTGCTCCACTGTTAATTGTTGTAGTGAAGAAATGCTGATAGCATTTTTTAATTTTTTTTATTTTTATTTTTAATTTAGGAGCAATTCAAATAATTCAAGATTTTCAATAGAATCTATAACTGAAATGTTAAATGTTGTTTCAATTTTACTAATATTGTTTTGACATCGAACCTGATTTTGATATATTTCTATTTTAATTTTGGTAAAATTCGGAACACGAAAATTGTAGTCCTTTGGGTTAGCTTTTTAATCCAACTTAAATCCGCTAGATTGGATGCTATCTGACAAAGTTATGCATGAATTAGTCACATTTTGAATTTTAGATACCTCAATACATCAAAGTTGTCGGCAATATCCATTGATTCATGTATATCTTTCTCGTCCGACATCCAATTTTGGTGATTCAAGTTGGATTAGAAAACTAACTCGGAATACTACAAATTTTATTTCGGGTTTTGCAAAATTTGGAATAAAAAATGATCAAAATCACGTTTGAAGTCGAAACGATATTATTAAAGCTCGAACGACATTTATCACATCACAATCTGTAATGTGTCACCAGTTAAGGGGACTGATGTAATTTTGTAAACAATAGGGGTTTATTTGTAATATGTACATACCTTGGCGGTTTATTTGAAATTTAAATTTCGATTTGTTTTCTCTTTTTATTCATGGTCAATTTAGATTATTTATATATAGTTTCATTTTTTATGGGTGGTATTAATTTTAGGGGCAGTTGTAATTTCACAAATAAAGTGTAAGATTTTATTTTAAATTTTAATCAATGTAAGTTAGGGATTTGTAATTTATCCTTAAAAATATTATATATGTGAAATAAATGTAAATCAAATCAAGAAACTATTTTTTTAGCAATATTTAAATCCTTTTTACACTGGGGAAGTAGGGTTGGGGGTAAATCTAAACGTGAAAAAAATATATTTATAAAACCGGCCCGAACATCGAACCGGACAAACAACTGGGTCAGGCCGTCACGGTTGGACTGGTTCAACCGTAGTCCGATTGGTTTTTTTCTTCATTTTTTTAATTATTTATATTTATTTTTATAATATCTAATTGTGTATTTTTTTACCTTTTTTTTTTTATTAATATTGTTAGAATTTTATTATTATAAAGTATAATTAAAAAATGACCTGTAATTTTTTTTTTAATTATTCGTATGAATTACTACTTAAATTTATATTAATTATATTTAAAATAAAAATAAATAAATAAACAAGCTCGCGAGCCGAACAACTAAGAATGAGCTCGTACTCGACTCGTCAGAAAGCTCGAACTCAAAAAAATCGAGTTCGAGTTCGAGCTTTTGTTGAGTCGGCTACCAAGCTCACGATCCGGCTCAACTCATTTACACCCCTAGAACCGGCCGGTCCGTTCCGGTTTTCAATATATTGGAAAAAACCGGGAAAAAATGAGATTTTTAATAAGCTAACAATCCAACAAAAAATGGACTAACCCTTTATTTACTTTTATTAATTGAACCACCACATAAATTAATTAGGATTAGATAAACAAATAACAAATCCAACAATATCACATACACAAAAATAAATCAAAATAATATTAAATAACTTAAACTATATAATTTCTAAGTTCCCCTTTTAAGCATTTGTTCATAGTTCTCAATAGACTCAAGCCTCTGTAGAACAAGCTGCTGCCTAAATTTCCTTATGAACGCTTCTGCACTGTCGTTTATATCTTCATCACTCGGCTTCTTCTTGATCTCCGCCTTATTCTTCGGTGGCGGCGGCACCACCACTTTTTTTGTTACTTCCGGCCGAGCGCCGCCGTCAACTCTGATCTCTCTTATAACCGCATCACTTCTGAGCTGATCAACTTTTTCTTCTTCGTCGATCGTTTTCAAAAAGGATGATCGAATCGAGTTATTCATTTGACCTAATTTTATATCTTATCCTTCCCTCTTTTTTTCTTGGATAATAATGATTTTTATTGGCTGGTGATCTATATTTATAGCAAGAAATTTCAAATATTATTTATAGGGTTTGCTTAGGAAACAAAGAGTGTTTGAACTTTTAAGTTATGTACATTTTACATGCATGGGAGACTTTTCCACAAGCAAAAGCAAAAATTAGTAGCTTTTTGAAATTATCGAAAAGTACTCAAAAGGACTTTTTTTTTTTTTTTAATTAAATTAATTTCAATTTCAGTCAAAAGTCTATATTATAATATAAATAGTTGGTATAAAACTAAGATATTTCACGTGAAAACAAGTAAAAATGGGGAGAAAATGTGAGAATTAATAAAATTATTGGTGAGTAATAATAATAAAATAATTGATAGTAGTAAGAATTACTCACGCGATTGTGATGAAAAGCACTCAAAAAGTAAAACCTTGCGGCTTAAGACATGGCAAATCAACCGAAAGCGTGTACATTTCATCAATCTAATTAATTAAGTTTACATCTAACAATTCCGTAAGGAATGAACTAACGATTGAAGCAAGTGAATCCGTGTCAGATAACCTAGATTTCGAATCCACTTGTCAACCGACGGTGGCAAGGTCGAACTTCTCACACATGCATGGTCAGCCTAATGTAGTTACGTCTCTCGTGTACTTTGCAGGCTGTTATACGAGCAGTACACCATATATGATTGACGTTAGAGTCGTTCATTAAAGAAAATAAAAATATAAAATAGTAAACCATATATTTAAATTTATTTTTTTCTTGCACTAATTAATGGAGGTAAAATGTATCATTTGCTGCATATATACACGTGATTATTTAAAATCAAACCATCTTGTTAATTATACAATTTGAAAAAAAAATACTTGATGATAATTGTGGTAAAAAAAATTTAAAATTAAGTAGGTTTATTAAAAGTAATAAAATATATTGTTATGGCAATTGATAATTTAATTTGGTATGGCATCTTTGCCTAAAATAGGAAGGAAAAAAAAAAAGCTGGATTGTTAGGTACATATACACGACTTTAAGTTTAAGCACATGAATTTCTTACTTTGCTACTGATTATGACCATATGTGCATTATGGGTTGACCTTATGTAGCATATAATATATTTGACTAGGGGTATAGATGTAATAATTATAAATTAGGATTGAATTAATCTATCATTGGTCATTAGCTGATAGATTCAAATTTCTGGTTCAGGGTACAAAGTCCTAGTATCGAATCCTGAAAGTCGCAGTGTGATAATTTCAACTCCAATAAAGGCTGGTTCTTTGTGGGCACCAAGTTCGGGTCCACTATCCTAATGGGCCGTTGAGTTACCATGATTTACATTCCTCTATCAAATACTTGTCGAGCCAAGGGATGAGGGTCCCAAGGGCGAGAGATTTCGCCTTTTCTTGTTACAAATTTCTGGATGAAATTCTGGATTAAAGGATCCTTCTTTCAGGCGACCTAATTAATTTGGTAATGAAGTTTCCAAAAACAACTGGAAGCCTAAAAAATTATGTTTTTTTTATTATGAAATTGGTGGTTAAAGGTTTTAATATTCAATTTAATAACTTTATTAGAGTTCTTATGGAATAGATATGATGTGATTATACAATAATTTTTTTTGGATTAATTCTCACCCACAAAATCAAATCCACTACATATCAACAAATTATCGTGTAGGCAAATCATTGCGTAAATTATGATTTTAAATTAGGCTAACCAACAAAATATCATTCTTAATTATTAATGTATCAAAATTAACTTCAAATTAGGCTAACCAAACAAGATATTAAATCTAGACTCTCGTATAATAGCTTGTAAATTATATGAGATATGTAAATCACACTAGGCTTATCATCCGTGACAAGCTCGCCCGTTGGCAACGGAATTCGAACCGGGGTCAACCGACTCAGACTCACTTGATCCAATCGCTAGAACTTTCCTTGCGGGACTACATTTAGCATTTATATTTAAGGCAAATTACGGCCACCCCTGAGTTATTGTTAAATAACAAAAACCCCCATCATGTTTGGGTAATACAGCCCTCAACTATGTATTATCTTACGAAAATGTCCCTTCAGAGGTAAATTTAGGGATGTTAAATCGGTGAAATCGAATTGAAATTTTGGTACGCCAACATTTCATACCGTTTACTGAACTGAATATACGATTTGGTTCGATAAATAATTGAATTACATAAATTTAATGTAAAAATATTTAAAAGAATGAGGTGGCTGTAATTAGCCAAACAAAATGATTTTTTTTTTTTCGTGATTTGGCTATACCTCATGGGGTGGCCGTAATTTTCCTTTACATTTAATATAGAGAGAGGTGTTAAATATTTTAAAAATCTAAACTAAATGTCAATAAGATTCCTTTGTTTAAAAAAAAAAAAAAAATTTAAATTGGATTGAAGTTCAAACAAACCCAATTAAGTTGCTCCAATACGAGTCCATTAAAACCGGATCGGCCCAATACCAAGCCCAATTAAAATCGGGTCGGCCCAATACGAAGCCCAATTAAAATCGGGTCGGCCCAATACCAAGCCCATATATCGAATACCCAAGAAATTATCTCCTTCGGGAAAAAAAAATGAAAATCAAACAGAGTTTCTGATACTGAAATCAATGGAAACCATTCAGAGATTCAGCCACCGAATCTTTCCCCTAACCTTCACAAACAAGTCCTTCAGAGCCATTTCAAGAGCTCATATCCTGACCCGACCCGTTAATGGGCATCCACAACCCGTTATCGGGCCCATACTTACAGCACCCAGGAGAAGTCACAGCTCCGGTTTAGCTTCCCGGGCGGGCTGGTTCATCGGAATGGGTGACAAGAAGAAGAAGAATCCGTTGCCGGACATAGTAAAAGCCGGCGACCCGGTTCTCCACGAACCGGCTCAGGAGATTCGACCCGACGAAATCGGGTCGGACCGGATCCAGAAGATTATAGATGATATGGTGAAGGTTATGAGAGTGGCTCCTGGCGTTGGCCTTGCTGCTCCTCAAATCGGCATTCCCTTGAGGGTTAGTATTGTAATTTCACACTCTTCTTCATGTTTGTATTTTGATGTATGAACTGTATAGTGTATATTTTAATTTGATTTTCTTTGATGGTTTTTTTTTTTTTTTATAATTATATGATTCATAATTTAATAGTCAAATTAAATAGATAATTATATTTTCCACAAACATTTACATGATGATGCATTTCATTAAAATGGGGCAATTCGAAGATTCGAGAATATAGTTCAAAGATTTAATTGTGTGTGGTAGATGAAAAAAATTAAAAAAAAATCGATTAATTGGTTATTTTACGTGTCGTTGTTGTTATTAGATAATCGTATTGGAAGATACGAAAGAGTACATTAGTTACGCGTCGAAGCAAGAGACGGAGGCGCAAGACCGGCGGCCTTTCGATCTTTTGGTATGTCAAAATTCAAAATATCGAAACGCAATAAAATTATCGGGAACTTTGACACGGGATGATTTTTTTATGCTCGCTTTTAGTGCAGGTTGTGATAAATCCGAAGCTAAAGAAGATAGGCAACAAAAGTGCTTTCTTTTTCGAAGGGTGTTTGAGGTACGATTTCGTGTAACTTTCGTATCTATCTTTATTTTATGTTAAATTGTGGAAAATCGAAATCGAAAATTTATAATGTCACGAAGATAATATGCAATTATAGCTTTCTTGAAACATCGTTAGTGCGTATTATTGCAACGTAGAGAAAAAAATATGGATTATTGTTTTTCGGCAGTGTGGATGAGTTCAGAGCAGTAGTAGAGCGACACTTGGAGGTTGAGGTGACGGGGTTTGACCGGAATGGTCAACCGGTCAAAGTCAATGCTTCGGGTTGGCAAGCTCGAATATTTCAGCACGAGTGTGATCATCTAGAAGGAACACTCTATGTCGACAAGATGGTTCCAAGAACTTTCCGGACTGTTAAGAACCTAGATTTGCCTCTTGCTGTCGGTTGCCCTAAACTCGGTGTTCGTTAGTACTTCCCACTAAAAACACTCGAAAATTTCAATCGATTTTTTTTATACTTATCTATTTATTCCAATTGGTGAAATTTGTGGTCAATGAAATTATATGTTAATTTCATCGAGAATATCGAATTTAATTTCTGTATTACATGTTTTGTGGCAACCTTAAATATATACAATGTTTTTTCACTACTACAGGTATAAAAATCACTACAAGACATCAAAAAAATTGCAACCGATGATTTTATTATTATTATTTTTTTTTCCTGATTAAAAGAGTGCAAATTGATCGTTACGCCAGCTCGTTGAATTGAATTGAATTTGATGTCGAATGATAATATCACCTGATGAAACACAAGAAGGCGGATACACTAATCTCGAGTTTCTTCCGTATGCTTCCCAGCAAAAGGACTTTGCAGCGTTTCCATTCAAAAGTCGTGAGTTCAATATTTTCGAGAAGTAATCTTTTACATGGACAGCTGTCACTGCATGCAAATTTTATAGCTTCGTCTGTGGCTGAAGTTCCTCTGATTCCGATGTAAGACACGTTTTCGATTCTGACCGACGAAGTCTGCATTTTCTAATGTTTAAAAAAAAAAAAAAAAAAAAAAAACCGATTTAATGGCTCGAAAACGGAGGAAATATTGTACCTGGTTCAGACAAGTCAATTGAGAGTTACAATAGTATTGATCTATTACAATAGGATTTGAAACATTGATCATCCAAATGTTCTCAAACACAACTTTTCTTACAAAACCACTGCCTCCCTGAAAAAATAAAATAAAAATAAAATAAATATATATATATATATATATATATATATATATATATAATAATAATAATAATGAGTTGTAAAGAAAAGTTACCTGCCATGTTTTGATCCTCAGACCAGTTTCAGTATGGAAGAAAAATGCTCGGTTTAATACAACATCCTCGACTATACCAGATGAATTGTATTTTCCCAAACTTCCGATGCTGCCAAACGGACCCTTAAATCAGCAACGAATTTAAAAAATCGGATAACAATGGCAAAGAATGCAATTACCTTATACCATGGCCTAGTCGACAGAAAATATTTTTCATGCGAATAGCAGAGGAATTACTCCCTATCGATATGCATTCATTGCCTGTTTCATTTATATATTAAAAAAAATATTTCCAAATTAAAATGTCGGAATTACTGAAACACGTAAGAGTTATTGTTCGAAAGACCTGTGCTGACAGTAATAGTGTCGAGTTCAACATTGGTCGACGCGCTTATGTGGACCCCGTTGGTACTAGGGCTATCCGATGACATGAGTATGATTCCGGAAGCTTCCACACCCTTACAGTGCGTGAACGCAATGTGAGTTTGTTGGCTGTTGAATATAGTAATATTTATCACTTTCAAGTTCTTGCATTTGTCGAAAGTAACCGCCTGCATTGTTATATATAATGCAGCCATTTATTCGTTAAACAAATGTGTGTGTGTGTGTGTGTGAGAGAGAGAGAGAGAGAGAGAGAGAGAGCACTAACCGTTGGCGCGTTTGTGCAAGGCTGCGAAAGAAAATACGGAATCATCAATATTAGAAAGCGCACACGCGCGCGCGCACACACACACATATATATATATATATAAAACATGATCAAGAAAGTGTGATCGTACATTCGATTCGTTTTTCTTGCAAGACCGGGCCCACCATTCATGCCCCATTCCATTGATCAATCCACCGGCACCTTCGATATTGAGGCGATTCACTCTTCGGAAATAGAGCCATTTATTTACGTCTAAACCATCCCAAACTTCCGGATCTTGTGGTGCAACAATAAAACCGTAAACCTATATTTTGAAGCACTATTTACATAAACTACAATTTATAAGTAGAATTAAGATGCAATCAAATAGCACTTACCCTCAACGTCACCTTCGAGCGACAAGGCCCCACGAAATCAGTTGGACGAACTAGATAAGTTTTCATTTCGGGGATTACGATTTCGGCTCCCGACATCGACGAACATGCCGCCTTCCAAACTTCTCGAAAACTCTTTATACCATCAAATTAAATCATCATCATCATATCCATATTCATGATACAATAAAAATAGAATAACAAAAAAACAAATTAAGTAACTCATTTCACACACATTACACACACACACACACTCATATATATATATATATATATATATATATATATATATATATATATATATATATATATATATATATATATATATATATATATATATATATAATACCTTGGTGTCATCAGTGAAGCCATCTCCTTGAGCACCAAAATCATTGATGTTGAGAAGCTGAGTTGAAGTGTTCCTGTAAAGAACATTTGTGGGGAGATGAATTAATGGATTAAAATTAAACCCATTTGAATATCTGATTCTTGATATTATTAAATAAATGCTGCTGCATATAAATTTAAGAACAGAGAATTTGGAAGAGAATGCATTTGAAGAAGAAGAAGATCTCATTTTGCGGCTAAGTATTTACACAGTAGATGGGGGAAGGAAGACTTTGTAGTTTGAGGTTTCTTGAGATTGGTCAACATTTGACTTTTGACATTTAAAAAAAAATAAAAAAAAAATTGAAGTTCAGCTCAAGTCAACTAAGGTTAATGAAGTCTTCGTTTGACATTTTTATATAGATGGATAAATCATGTTGAGAAATATTAATATCTTTTAGTGTGAATATCTAGTTATTATCATTTTATAATTCATGAGGTGCAATATCATATATATATATATATATAGTTATTTAATATCTTAAGAAAATGAAACTAATCATTTTTAGAAAGTGCAGGAAAATGCATTTTTTTTTTTAACTAAGACTTGTCATCAAATACAACAGCAGCAGTGCAGCCTGGTAACAATTTAAATGGGCCCGATGGACCGGATCCAATTCAGCCCAATTACAGTTTACTAATTACGCCTAGGGGTGGTAAACGAGTCGAGCCGACTCGTGAGCTCTATAAGCCCGGCTCCAAAAAAAGCTCGAACTCGCGAGCTTGAGCTTTCTGACGAGCCGAGTTCGAGTCAGTTTTTAGTTGTTTGTGAGCTCACGAGCCTTATTTATAATTTTAATTTTTTTATATTATTTTTTATTTAAATAATGTATAATAATATAAAATATTATAGAAATAAATAAAAACAAGATATAAATATTAAAATATATATATAATTACAATTTATTGTTTATTTTGTATTTTTTTAAATAATTTTTAATAATAATACAGTATAGTAATTAAACAAATATTAAAAAAAAACCAACAACAAAATGAGCTTGGGCTCGAGCTCGAGCCTGCCAAAAGAGGCGAGCTCGACTCGTTCACACCCCTAATTACGCCTAAGACACCATGCTGGAAAATTAATATAACTTTGACTTACTATTCGGCAATGATGGATTAGCGGTTGGAGCAAGTAAACTTGTGTTAATGGACCCAAGTTCGAATACCTTTGCCAATGGTCGTTAAATCGAACTTGTCACACATAGTTAACCTTGTATGGTTTATATCTCTCGTCTCATTTACAAACTATTATACAAGAGTATATGTTGATTATCCAATGCACCTGTATAGTTTGTTGCACGTTCTTTTTTCATGAGAAGAAGACAAATAATAAGAAGGGGTCTTAAGATATAGGTCCCTGGTGACAAAACTAATTAGAACTAAATGACAAGCTCAACTAAACATTTGCTTCACATTCTTTATTAAATTCATTCCAAAAATGCCCTTTCACTCATCGTTATTTTTTCAATTTTCACTCTACATTTTTTACGTTATTATATATAAACAATTTTTTTCCTTATTTATAACATTTTTTTGAAACTTACGTTTTATTTTTCTTCTTTTTTTGTTAAATAATTCATCAAATTTTAAAAATACTATGGTATACTATGGTGTACTATGTTGTACTATGGTGTACTATCGTTTTTACACTATTATTAAAAAAATAATCTACAATATTATTGAAAATTACAAAACAAAACTCGTTTTTCGTTTTTGTTGATTCAATATATATATATATATATATATATATATATATATATATATATATATATTTTAATATTTTATTTGTTGTAATATTATAGTAGGCTGTGGTATACTACGGTCCACTATGGTCTACTACTAGTGTGTACTACCAAACCCTAGCAGCCAACAAACACACAATCCTTGCCAACCCTAGCCGTCAAACCCTAGCCGCCAACGTCTGCATCTATCGCAACCATAGTCACCTACGAACTTTGGGAAATCCAGATTTACGATTTTGAACCCAAATCAAACAAAATCTCTTGAAGATCAAGATCAAATCTCCACCATAATTAACCACATCCCGCCGCCACAACCACAAAACCCCTCGCCGCCATATCGACCACCAGAGCCCACCGGCTTGACCACCACAGCCCGCCGCCGCCGCCTTCTCCTCCACAGCCCCGCCGCCATCCCGACCACCACAGCCCGCCGCCTAAACCACCACAATCGCCGATGCCGACTCAACCACCATATCCCCCGCCGCCGCCTCGACTACCACAATCCCTCGTCGCCATCTCAACCACCACAGCCCGCCGCCTCGACCACAGCCCGCCACCGCCGCCTCCTCCTCCACCACAGCCCCGCTGCCGCCCTTTCCATCACAACCCCTGCCTCGGCTACTACTGAATTAATTAGCAAGAGAGGTGTGTGGGGATGGAGAGGTGAGAGAGAGAGAGCGAGAAAAAAAACGGAATTGAAAAAAGATACACAGATCGTGTGAGAGACGGAGGAAGAGAGAGAACGTGAGAGAAACCAAAAAATGAAATAAATTTGAATTGGAGAAACGTGAATATATGTAGGTTATATAATTTAGGGTATAAGGGCAATATATGGATAAAAAAAAATTAGGAATGTGGCCCATATATTATTTGAAATTAAGGATTTAATAAAAAAAATGAATTTGAACTTGTTATTTAGTTCAAATTCGGTTTCCATTGAGGGGCTCATAGCATATTAACCCTAATAAGGAAACCCGGATAGTAATGGGGTATATACGTATATAAATGCCAAATTTTGATTAATGTATAATTATCTTAGTGAACGATAATTTATGATTTATATGCATGTAGGACACGTGTATGGCTGTGATATGCTTAACACGTATGTGCCTGCAGCACAAGTTGTGATGTGTGTTTAATTAAGATGTTATAAGCTCTTTTCAATAGCTTATAAGCTTAGTCAAACACCTTTTTAGTTTACGTGAATTAGTTACGACGACTTCCAGAATTAATGAGTAAAGAAGAATGATTAATTCTTTTCTGCTTAGGGTACGGCTATAATTTTGGTGGTTAATTAGTCGTACTTAATTACCTAACTAACTATCACTATATTAATTATCTAATAAATTATTAATTGTAACGAAATTACGTAAAGATCCTTGACTTTGTACACATCCTTATATTCATCCACATTCTCCGGTTCACCAACAATATTCTCAATTTTTATTTTTATTTAGATGTATGTATTATTAATTATTAATTATTAATTATTAATTATCTATTGGGAATATTATGCCAAATTAAATAATTAAACACTACAATTTCCCCTACGTCTGTTTTTCTTTGTAATAATCATTCAATAGTAACTTAGAGTCAATGAATATTAGGTACAATTAATAAAAAAAAAAAAAAAAAAAAATTTCATCACCTTTTTTCTTCTACAAATCATCCACCAATTCAAGAATTTTCATTGTACCAGTACAAAATAACTAGTATTTTACCCGTGACAGATAAAATAATCGAACAAAAAATCTGAGCAGTTGATTTAAGTACTGAATTAAACAAAACAAATGCTAAAAGGAAATACAAAATACGAAAATTGTCATATAGCATAGAGAAATTTGTAAAGGCGTGATTGATGAATAATAATATAGAGAAAATTTCATTTAATTTGTACATTAAAAACAGCTAAAAAGAAATTAAAGCATAAATAAATTATTAAAAATAAATTATAACCTATATATCCTAAAATAAAATTCTTAAATAATTATTTAAATTAAAAATAAATTTGCATGAATTGATTGATCATCGAGATGGACGTCTTACACCGTCGCGGCATCACGCCACGCGCTTCCCTGTTTTGGGAGGGCGGCGGCGCGTCTTATTACTCTTACCAAAAGCACCGCAGAGTCCGCAGGCGGAAACCCTAGGCGACGGCGGCTCTATCGCAGGCGCAACTTTTCCAGTCCTGAAGCCGTTGGATCGGCTCCTCTGGATCGTCAATCCGGCGGCGGCGGCGGCGCCGGTGCCATCCACTCGCCGCGGTCTGATATTTTTATCTCCCTTCCTTTGGTCGGCGATTTGATTCAATTCGCCGGAAAAGAGTTTGTCGTCCCATATTAATCCCGACGAGCCTTGTCGCCTGAACGATACTGAAGATCTCTGCAAACCAGCCATGAAAAAAAATTAAATCTCACGCGCCTCTCTCCTTCGTTGTTTTTTTTTGGATCTCTTCTGTGATTTATTGGGAAGGAGTCTCTTCCTTGTTGGTGTTTGTTTCCAAGTTAATTTCTCTCGTGTGTGTAAAGTGTATGTATATATATGCTATATATATATCATAATATAATATATTATATTATTAATATATATAATTTTTTTTAAATAATAATATAATATAATATATGTCATTATCTGCATTACTACGTAGAAGATAGATGTGTAATTATCGATATAGGTTTGATCATAGTATATACACATGACTTTGTTTTGTCTTATTTTTTATATAGTTGATAATTAAGATAAAGTTATAAAATTAGTATAATTACTTTTCTTTTGAATTTGTTAAAAACGTTTAGGCTAATTAATAAATCAAAGTGCGTTTATTAATTGACCTTTCAAACATGGCAACTTATAATTTTTTATTTTCCTCTTCGAAAAAATGTCAAATATGGGACACTTTTGTGGCAATAATCATAATTAGGTTGCCTCCTATTTTCGAATTTTACGCGTTTCGACTCATAAATCATTATTAATAATTGAAATAGAGTAAATACTCGGTAAATTAATAATCTCATTTAGTAATTAGTAGTTTTTCTCAATCTCGATTCGGAACAAGTATTAAATTATTAGTTCGATAATTTAATATTTTGCTAAATAAATAAAATTTTGTTGGTTCGAACTATATTAATTTATAAATGTTTAACTGTAGTATATTTATAAGGTATAAACATATATAGTATCTTGTCCCAAACCAATTTTAGCGAACATCAAAGACGTCATCATCACTTTATCAAATTGTCTTTATTAAAAATAAATAAATAAAATTTAAATTATAAATGGATAATTGATAGCAATTCCTTCTTTTTTTTCTAATGAATACTATACTTTAATATTTATTGGAGGCAAAATGTTCACAAGTTTGACTTGTAGCAAAATGCACATTGTAATCATGGTCAAAAGGTTAATAATACTATTATTTTCAAAGTATAAGACTACAATTCAACTTATTTGATTTATCATAATATTATTATTTCATAATTTATATTATAATGACATATCCAATATATAATAATATTCCTTACTATATTCGAACTAATTGTTTAAAAATATTCAATATTTAAAACTTTACCTTTACTTCTATTAGTATTATGTCATGAAAATTATTTCCTAGTAAAAAGTTACACATAAGGTTAAATTTTAAAATATTTGTTTTTTTATTTCATAATTATTTATCATATAAATAATAAAGTGACCGGCCCACTAACACAACTAGTCACCTTTATTGGGCTTTTTAAAATTCGCAAAATTCAATATTTATTTATTATTATGGTAAATAACAACCACCCACTGAGGTATGGTCAAATTATGAAAAACCCTCCTGTTGTTTTGATAATTACAACCACACCCCCAACTCATTAAATTTAGTGGTATTTTCTAGATTGCATGTAATATTATCACTTTTGTACCAATTTTATCTTATTCGAACTCTACATTTTGATGTAAGATGATCGTTATATGTATTTTTTTGCTTGCATATATCGGATTGTGGTGCATCAGAAACTGTATTTTTACACAAAACGAGTACAAAATAGAGCACATTTCACAGAATCTAGATGCTTATGTCGAATTTGATACCATAAGGATGGAGGTGTAAGAAAAAATCATAGTTGGGTAGATATAATTATCCAAAGAAGAGAGGTTTTTTCATAAATTGACAATACTTCAGGGCGGTGTTTGTAATTTACCCTTATTATTATTACTCTTTTCCATTACAAAAAACGCAAAATCCAAAATGCCAAAATGTTCCCGCCAAAACTCTTTTTTAGTCAATTGTTCTCTCCCATTCAAGATCGCACTTTTAATCAACTCAATTAAAATTGTCTCTTTTCCTTTTCCAATCATTCTTCAGTCGAATTACCCAGGTTCTACTTGTTTTCATTCACAATTCCATTCATCTTCTATGTACTTCTTGCTTTGTATGTCTCTATCTACATTTCTATCTATTTCTCCTCCCTTTTGTTTTGTAGCTAAACTGTTTGATGAAATGCCTGTGACAGAATTCTGCAGAAAACAATTGGTTGCCTTTTGAAAAATTGGAAGAATGTACGGGAGAAAAGCAAGCGAGTTGGTCAAAGAATTTGCGACCAGTGAACCTGGGCAGCTCAGCACTTTCAATGTAAGATACAAGATCTTCTATTTTTTTTCGATCGATTGGAACCCTAAAAGTTTTCTTGCATTTTCCACTGATCTTTTGTTTTCATTGACAGTCGTGTTTCAGGTTCATTATTTGTATAAGCTATATAATGGGCTTGTTCGATTTGTTGTTCGAGCTGATTTCTAGAGAGTTACAAATATGTAATTGATAAAAAAAATGTTTCAAAATACAATCTTTTTTTTTTTTGTTTAATTATTGAGGCTGGAAAATTAAAATTTCTTAGCAGTGAAGTTGTTTTACCATGGCCTGTAACATTTACCTTAGATGCTATGCTCCGATTTGATATGATTATTTGGCTTATGCCCATATCGAAACGGTTTTGCTACTGCATCGAGTTTTGAATGGTGAATGGAATTTGCATAGGGAAGGTGGACAGTTGTTATACAAAAAAACTGTTTTTTTTTCCCAAGATTTTTCACCTTCGCTCCGTATTTTTTTGCCAAGCTGGCAAGAAGTATGCCATTGGTCTATTTTTTCATTCTGTATCGATCAAGTATTCTGTAAACACATAACAAGTATTCGAACTTTGAAGAAGAAAGATTATTTTGTAGTTGCAATTCTATTTAATTTTCACATTTCGTCCTTTATAGTTAATAGTTTTCTCTGCACAAGCAGAGATTTAAAGTTAGTTGTAGAAAGAAAAAGCAAGAGAAATAAAGCTCACTTATTCTTTTTTTCTTTTTAGTTATGCTGTTTAGCTAATTATGTTTCGTTACTGCGATCGGTCTTAGTAATTTGATTCACATCGGTTTGTGTACACGCACAGAATGACCTATATTCTCAAGTGCTCGAAGAATGCGAAGGACATCTCCTTCACCTTCAGCCTTTAATGAGGTAGTTACCCTTTTCTTTTTCCTCACTGTCAATTACGATTTAATATTCAAATAAATCCAATTTTGGGTATGCTACAGAAAAATACAAGAGCACGAAAACGAACTGAAAGATAAAAGAAGCTCCGAAGATGCAACGGAAGATTCAGAAGACGAACGTAGAAAAACAGAAGCTGAGAAAACGATAATTCAAACAGCTCTGAAATCCGATCAGTTTGGCGCACTTGTTCATCACCTTTCTTTAGTACGCAACAAACGCTGTCTCATGGCTTATGTGTAAGTAATTAAAACACTTTGACGTTTCTTCTTTCTTTCTTTCTTTTTTTTAATAATAAATCTCCAAATTTATAGATATAATCGGGCGGAAGTTGTGAGAAGCTTGGGGTGGATGGTTGACAATGTGCTCCCCGAAGAAATCGACGAAAAACTGAGCAGTAGCGAGAAAGAATATTTCAAGAACCACGTCGCGACTCTACAATCTTACATGTCGGAGCTTGATCTTCATCTGACTGTGGTAATGAAATACGATATGAAAGAACCATTAGAGATATAATATTGTGTTTATTAAATTTGAGTCAGATAGTGCGTTTGTTATTAGGATACAGTTCCGCCGAAAGATCCGTACATAAAGGTGAGAGTTAAAGAAGACATCGGTGAAGTAGCGCTTAGTGATCAAGTTGCCAACTTAGCTCAACACGCGATCATGTTCTTGAGACGAACTGATGCCGAGCAGTACATCACTCAGGTTACGATTTTACGATAAATCCTCGTTTAAGAATGTTCGTTCCTTTTTCGTTTTTTTTACTTTCAAAATGGACTCTTTAGTGATATATTCGTTGTGATTTATGGTTAACAGGGACAAATGGAAGAGCTTACTAGTTGAACTTTGACTGCTGGTGAGGTTTGAGTATTTTAATTTGTATTAATTTTATATTGATTAGTTAGTTAAATGTTCGTTTCTTTGTATTAATTTGATTTAGTATTAAAATTGTTAATTTTAATTTTCCAATAACATTATTAATTTAATCTTAAGAATAAATTATGTTTTATTTCTTCTTTTTAGTAACTACCTACAAAATCAATTGTGGGGGTTGAGCAGCAATAAGTGTTTTTTTTTCCAGAAACTACCCATGTGTATTATCTAATTGCTAAAAAAGCATAGTGTGTTAAAAGAATTAGCAAGAACACCCCTGTGAAAAATAGTTAAAATCCAAAAAACCCCTAACAACTTAGTTGTGTGGTGCGTGTGAAAGTCAAAAATACCCTCTGAAATTCCTTTTGTTTTCTTTTTCGTTCTTTCTCAATAGTTATTTTGTAAGGGTAATTTGGTTATTTTATATAAATCAACAATAAATTTCGAAATAAGGATAAATTATGTTTTTTCTTTTAGTAACTATAGTCGGGAGTCGGGACTAGCAAAATTATATTAATTTTGCGACATATTATATTATCGAATTAATAATTCAATAGGTTTTTACTGAGTATGAAACCAGAATAAACTATTATTTAAGCAATGTTATTAATTTACGGAGGATCTATTGTACCTACAAAATCAATTGTGAGGTAAAGCAGCAATTAAATTTATTGATAAGGGCTTCAAAAAAAAAACGAAGAATACGAAGAATTGAATTTCACGCCGGAAAATAATAATTAGTCCGCAGAAGCAACCGGAGAATTTTATCCTCAGAAGGCGGAACGAGCAAGATTAGGTCGAATAAAAAACCCACTGATCGGAATATTCCGAATCTGGATTCCTTTAATCGAACAACAACCTTCAATCCAATCCCACTCCCATTTCTTCCCTTCACCAAAAATCTCCCTCCAAATTACAATTCCAGATCCGAGATCTCTGTACAAGCAAACCGCCCCATCAATGGCGGCGCACTTCACACTTGCCCAATTTCTCTTCTCCCCCAAAAGTCTCTTCCCCAATTCAAACGGCACCGTTTCCACCAAGCACCACGCATCGCCTTCCCCGAGCTCCCACACGGACGCATCTCCTCCGCCGCAGACGCCGCCGACCGCCGCCAGGTTCCCGTTCCTCGGCACCAGCGCCGCGAAGTCGAGCCGCTCCGCCATCGGGACGCGCAGCTCCTTCCACCGCCCCGTCGGGATCTCGAACCCCACCACGCTGTAGGCTCGCGCTGACGTCATCCAGTACAGCGTCCCGTTCGAGTGCACGCTCTCCCGGGGGGTCCACACCGTCAGCCGCACGGCGAACGCCGCCGGCATAGCTCCGACGACGGTCCACCTGTCGGAAACCGAATCGTAGGTTTCCACCGTCGGCTGGTAGGCCGCGCCGCCGCTCGTCGCCGCGGCGGACATTCCGCCGGCGACGTAAATCTGGAAGCTCGAACTGCTGCTCCCGCTCACCGTCCCCACCGCCGGATTGGTTCTCGCCATTTTTAACGGCGGGAGGTTTCTGAATTGTCCGGTGAAGGGGTTGCATACTGACAGCTGTAGCGAAGTTGCGGCGGTGAGTTTCGATAGAATTAAGCCACAAATTGTCGAAATTGGCTTAATATTACAATCAAGAGATAACAAATGCCAATTGTCTCCAATTGGGTTGTATGCATAGCAAGAAGAAACACCCGCCGGCAAAGCTACGAACCACGGCGGATGGCGGCGGCGCACTGCCAAAGTGGCCGCAGCTTCGGCGACGGCGTGCCAATTCCGGCAGGTTGCTTTGGCCCGGGCCAAGGATTCCGGTGGGAAGTAAGAGAAGATGTTTGCCAAGAGATCAAAGGGAAGATTGCTCCACATATCTCCAAAACGACAACGTTTTTGACAAATTGTTACAGGGGTTTTATGATTTCTTGCATAGGGATGTGTGCCTGCAAATCTACATGAACTTTGATGAAATCTGACCCACATGCAGCAGTGTCAAATTTTTTTTTTGTTTTTTTTTTTATCAATAATTGTTTTTTTTTGAAAATAAATAAGCAATGGAAATTTAAAAGTTGTGATTCTTGGAGAGTTGAAAGGCCAAATGAAAATGAATGAATAGAAACAATTTGCATCTTTAAGCTTAATTTTGTGGGGCCCTCTTCTACGAAGAAAGAAAGTTGAGTTGGCTGCATGTCTGAAAATGGTACACTTGATTTGAATACTCGATGTCGAATTCGAGATCTTTCGTTAAAAGTTTGTTTGATTTGAATACTCGATGCTGGATTCGAGATCTTTCGTTAAAAGTTTGTTTGGGCTCAATTTGAATGTATCGAATCAAGTTTAAACATATTTTCGTTTGGTAAGTTATGAAGTTCCACTGGAGTTCGACTCGTAGTCGGTTTGATTGAAGTTGATTCGAGCTCGAGTGGATATTGTTTGTCAAACCAAGTCCAAATTTAACTCTGAAATTTCAATTAAAAAATCAAACAAGTTTGAATAATTATGTCAGTTCGACTTGGCTCGATTCGTTTAAACCCCTTATCTTGAGTGAATTGATCAAAGTTTTTTTATTAAACTATGATGAGATTAGCCCTACGAAGGTCATTTAGGGTTTTTTTCTTTTTTCTTTTTTTTTTTATTTTTTGGCAAAAACTACCTCTGAATAATTTTGAATTGTCGAAAAAGTCCTCATGTTAAAAAAATTAGCAAGGACTTATATATGACCGTAAATATTAAATAGGGTTAGGGTAACTAGAAAGAAAAAGGAAAATCAATTAATTTTACAGTTTGCAGTAATTGGTAGAATAATGGGGTTTTCATCAAGAAAATGGGCAGAGATAATATCTAACGTCGCTTCTCGCATCTACTTCGTCATAATTATTTTAAAAATCCCACTTTTTAGGTACGTTATTTATTTATTGATTTTGATGATTATTTCTATTTATAATTCAACATTATATATTCTCTAATCCTTCTAAACACCGATGACAGCAGCCACTGCTTTATTATTATTATTATATGATTCTTAATCTTCTGATTTGATTTGCCCCACATGTTTTTTATTCTCATTTTCTTAATATCCAAGAATTGCATTATAACTAAGTCAAGAAATTTTAGATAAGTGGTCTATGCAGTGGAGAAGCCAGTGTAGGGTCGGAGGGGGTCATGGCCCCCTCATTTTAATTTTTTTTTACTACTATATATATGTATATATAGGTTTTTTCGCCTTTGCAATGTAAAAATGTTCACACCATCTAAATGTGTTGGATTCTTGAAAAAGAAATTCAGACAAAATAATCTGATTGGTTTGTATTTTTGTTTTCGTTGATGATTTTCAGATTTCCATGTAGAATCGGCACTTGTCGAACTCCGATAGATATAACGGCATGTGAATTAATCGCGGGTGAAATTTTCCCGGAATTCGTTGTGAAGGCCATTCTCTATCCGGGAGCCATAATAACTTCTTTTACGGAGGGTAAAATCGTCCCGAATCGCGATCAGATTCTGACTTCTTACAAGTCTAATATGAGCAAAGCACCTCCCACAACTGATCTCAAACAATTGGAGGTTTGTTTATATTGAATATGTAATAAAATTTGAACACAGAATCAAAGAATAAGCCAATGTTTTTTTTTTTTTTTTTTTTTAATTGTGACAGGTTATTACAGGAAGTTACCTATGTGTGGCTGGAGCGATATTAGGACTTATAAAACGAGGGCGAATGAGCGTATGTGGTTTAATTTTAGTACTGTGGGGTATTGTACGAGAAACGTTTGTCGGTAAATATCGAAGTGAAGATGTTTGCGTATATCCAGAAATGATTGTGACAATAGTTATAGCATTGTTTTCGATGAGAAGGGATGTGAGAAAGCTTATTAGATGTTGTTGATTTGACTTCATTGTTAAATGGCTAAGTAATTAATTACTCACAAGCCAAATACAATTGAATTTTTGTTACATAAATTGTACCCGAATAATCGGGGGGCGTTTCAGTCATTTCAAGACTGCGTTTCACCGAAAAAATTGGCTAATGGTACCAAGTTAAAGGATGAAGAAAATAGCGCATCCTTGATCCGCTGTTCAGATCTGAAAGTTCAATAGTCGAAAAAGTTGAGGCGAAAAAGAATATTCCTCGAGAAATCGAGGGCTTCTTGCATTGTGATCTTGTCCTGCAATAAATCACATTTTTTGGCATGATGGAATTAAACAAGGATGCTCTGTTCGATTTCTTAGCATCGGTGAATGTGTTGCAAATGAACTCAAAGAAGCTAATTTGAGACCACTCGAAGCTGGAAACCCTCTTCGTATCGGTGTTTTTACAAGCAACGAGACAACTTTCTTAGCTCGATTTTATCAGGAGAAATTCTCGTGTTCTCGTAATGATTAAAAGTAAACATTATTCGTTCTTCGTTCATAGGGTTTGTACGTCTATGCATGTAGGAAAGTAAAATCTCGTCGGTGAGAGAAAAAAGGCAGCGAAATTAAATCTCGGAAAAGTGCTTCCATTGCAAGTCATATACAGAACAATGTGTTTTTCAGAATCAGGACACAGCAAAAAAAAAAGGGGTAAAAGGCTTCCTTCTTTCTAGCTCTCGACTTTGCTGAACGAAACATCGAAATTGTGGGTATCATCTATCCAATCGGCATAGATTCGATTCGTCTTTTTAAATTTCCACTCCATCAAACACCTTTTGCCTTTTAGTTGCATCTTCTTTGCAATCTTCTTTCCTACTTCGGACAACGACGCTGCATTTTGACGTTTCCCAGCAAATCTCGTACATCTACTTTCCATCTTAGCATACGCACCGGCTTCTTGAAGTTCTGTCCACCAAAAAAAACTAATCGGTGTAAGAATTAAGAAATAATAACACCATTAAACGCAAAAGCGCCACAACTTCGGTAACTTCTTGATGTACATATAGTAATTCCACAAGATACGAAACAAGTTATCTACGAATTTTTCGTATCAAAAGAAATCGATCAATCGTCACATGGATTAATTAGCAGATCTACTTCAAACGCATATATACTCGATCGAGCACACAATTTGAAACAGAGTGATCGGCAATTTACGAGAAAAGATTTCGTCCACACAATCTTGAAACGCACAAACTACGAAAAAAATCGATAACGAAAAACCTTCTCTCCCATGGGCATAGCTACATTTCAGTCCAAAAGGACAGTCACCGAACCTCAACCACTTCATACAGAGCTTCGTTTTCCAAACCGATTTATCGCAGTTTACACCGTAATTAAAATTCCAGCATCGAATCTCATGATCACTATGAACTCTCTCTTCAATTACATGAAGAAAAGAGCAGCGATCACCGAAAGGGCAAACCGCCCCACCGGAAAACCAACGACACACTTTCGATTCGTAAACGGAATTTCTCCGACTGTCATCCTCCTCCTCGTTGTTCAGATGCTCCTCCACAGCAGCAGCAGCAACAGATTGAAACCCTAGGTTTCTGATTACAGTTGTGGTGTGAGAGAAATGGCAATTATCGCCGTAGTAGCATTTCCCCCTTTGGAAAAGCGAGCAGATTTCTGACTTGTAAGGGATGTTGAGCTTCGAGCGGTTGACTGAAAGGGGTATTCTCGGCTTGTTGAAATCGAAATTAGGGCGAGTACGGATTCTCGATTGGACGAATGGGTTTTCTTTGAAATGGGCCATGTTTGCTTTGTTAGGGTTTGGTGGAAGGAAACAGAGGATTCGTCAGTGGATTTGGGGAGTGGAGAACTCAAATTTCATGGAAATGGCGGAAACTGGAAACTTCGGCCATGGATTCAATGGATGATGAACGAAGATGTTTCATAAGCAGAAGCATATTATTTTTTAAAGGGATTTTTGATTATTTTGATTTTGGATTTGGGGTTTTGTGAGAGGAAGAAACGATGAACTTGTGATTATCACAGAAAACCCTTGTGTGTTTTGCAGTCCGTACGTGTAGTACGATCATGCAGAGGTATGATTTTTGTGAAATGACAGAATTCGCCCTCATTTCACCAACTTTTTTCATTATCTAATTATACTTCACACACAATTTTAAATATATTGTTATCGTGGCGGAACCAGCATGGAGCCAGGGGGCCATCGCCCCCCAACATTTTTCAAATCCCTTTCATTTTATATAAATTTAAAAATAATCGTGTATATTAGCATAAATGCGCCCCTTGTAAAAATATTAAAAAATATTATGCATTCAGCCTCTGCAGACTTAAAATCCTAGGTCCGCTAGTGCACTTTCTTGTGAATTGTTGAGTTTTGATCATAATTCTGTAATTTAAATCAGATAAAGTTGATTTTTTCCTCGTCTTTTGGACTGTAATAACCATCGATATTGCGTCCATTTCTTGGATTTAGGTGGTGTTTGCAAAGCCTTTAAAAAAAATAGAAATTGGTGATTATGAGCTAACTTAATGATAAATGTACATTTCTAAATGTTGATGGTGCTTGCAAAATTCAATGAAAAATCAATTTCCAGCAACTCTTTTTAGGAGAATTGATCGGAGAGTGTTTTTCATATTTAAATTAAAGCAGCGTATTTTCAAAGAATTAGAAGCAAAAGCTGGTATTACAAATACTTACAAAGTGATTATGCCCCCAAAAAAGTTTAGAATTACTTTTCAAAAGGATAATCCATTGCTCAAACAAATACAATTAAATTTATTATAAATAAATTCAAAATTTCAAGCTTTCCAAGTCCTATCAATAAATGTCATCACCAATTTGCTAAAAGAAAAACTCAGCAAAAGAAAAAAATAAAAATCCCCACAATCAATACAACAAGACTTCTAGAAGCCCTTGGACAAATTTCTGTAAAAGCAGCAAATACTCTTTTCGAATTAATGAAAATTTACCGAAAAAGATAAAGAACTGAGAGCAAGAATCTTGATAAAAGTTACATTCGGTGGATCTACTGAAGCTTCTTTATGCCCGGAAATGAAGGAAGGATTGCAATAAGAGCATCCCCGTAACCAACTGGAGCTGCAAATTTTGAAGAGTTACAGTCGTTATATGATGCCATAAAATTATTAAATTGTAGATAAAATGCGATAATATTATTCGACACAAAATCAATGGAATAATTTTTTGCGTACCACCATCTTCTCTAAGTATCTTAACCACCTCCCCCGATATGTCGGACTGGGGCGAAAAAAGAAAAGAAAAAAGAATCATCAAACATAATTATATCCCATTATAAAAATGAAAGAGAGAGAAAAAAAAACGTAAATTTAACCATGTCTTATGTAAGGTTCTTTAATTGCAGTCGAAAGAGGGAAAAGAAATCAAAGAAGGTAAGTTAACCGTGAATGGAAGTTTAACTAAACCATGGTCAGGAACAAACCTCAATGGGGATCTCACCGCCTAGCTGTTCAATAAAACAGAGCACCTGGCCCTCCTTTACTGTGTCTTTCTGTAAATGAAGATAATAACTCGTAAATAGATGACAGATTGATAGTGCAGGAATTATTGGATTGATCGGGCATGCAATAGATGATAAATACTTTTTAATAATGTCTTCAAATATATTGTTCGAGTACATAATAAAAGTTTCGAGTGTGCATTTAGTCCAGATCAAAAAAATAGCACGGGATGTCAAAAGAATAAAACTTTTATCGAGAAGGGTAAATGTGTACACAGGTGAACAAATCCCTTAAACCCCACCAAAAGAGGTTGCTATGAAGTTAATGAAAACAAACCGAAAACATAACGATATGGGAAGTTGTAAATTTGCGGAGGAAGTTCACAACAACATGAAACTGTTCACACCTTCTAGAAGCAAAAATCATACAAAGATGCATTAGGTTTATAAAAACAAAAAAGAAAAAAAAAAAGACAAGAAAAAGAAACCTCTTTGCAGGAAGGAGGAGCCTTCTTCCCTTTAATTGTTCGACATCTCTTAAAATACCCAACCTGCATTTGTTGGTATAATCTTAATGAAACCCAAATCCAAAAAAGAAAAAAAAACTGTGATTCGTAACGAAATTTGTTGAAGAATTTTCTTACCCTTGGAGATTGAAGTATGACCAATCCCTCATCTGCTGCCTTATCGAGCATTGTCTGAATTCCAGCTGAAGAAGAAGTTGGTTTGGAGAGGGCTAAAGATGGTGATGAAGCAGATCCATTTGAACTGGGTGTCTCCACAACTGAATGGGCAATAACATGAGCAGGTGCTGGAGGTTGTGGAGGTGCGTTTTGCTCGGCCAAGTCTCTCGACACGTATAATCGAAACCCGCCAAGCTAATGAAGAAAGAAACATAAATAAATACATAATTTAACCAAAGACATTTGACGTTTTTCAATAATATTGAAGTTCAGATGATTATATTCAAGAATGAAGCAAAACTGCTCACTTTAAGTTCAATCTCGGCGATTGATGTTGTGTCACATAGCACCGTCAAAAGAGACTCTACCTGTAAAACGAGATTTTGAGTAAGATGGTGGAATTATTTATAAAAGTTGATGATCTATTCATAACAAGTTCCTTTTATAATTATGTTCTATATTTGGTTTATGCTGTTCTCTTATACAAAATATACAGTGTTTTTGATTGTAAACACCAGTTGAACTTTTTGTCTACCTCACCAATCGAAAGAATATTCCTTTCAATTGTTCTAAATCTTATTAGGAAATACGACAAACGAACAGAAAATCAACCAGCAATCAGGATAAAAACACATAGGATATCTATTCACAGGCCACGAAGAATAATCAACTTACCTCAAATGCATTGGGAATTAGTGTGCTTACTGCCTCGGGTGATTCAGTTTCTTTAGAAATATCCTCTATACTTGCATTAGCTGTTACTTGTTGAACGAAAAAGATCGATTAGAACGAGAATAAGTGAAAGGTGTAAAAGGAATTGTCAATTAAACAGAATTTTCACATGAATCACTATATATATGTTAAATGAAAAACAAAATCACTTTCTTTCATTCACTGATGTTGCCATCTACTGACAAGTACTAGACGCCTCCTCTGTATATCACGAATCAAACTTCCACCCGAGTTATTTAACTTCCAATAAAGTACTAGATAACCTAATTCACAACAAAAACTTAAGCCGTAGATTATTGTGTTCGAATTAACAATTTAACAGATTCTACGATAATTGCTCGAGTTTTTCCTTTTAGTACTTTTATGGCATGCCGTATAACCTTCACCGAGCTATATATTCGCATAGCTAACCAGCCATTTACAATGATCCTTATCGTAAAATCAATAATAATCATATCCACTAAACGATATCATTAGGGCTAAATAGAACACGTTTACTTCAACAACTAAACAAGCAAAATCAATGTCACAAAGTTAATCCCACAAATGGAGCTGAAAAATTCACATAAAAAAAAAAAAACTCACAATCAGATTCGAGAGACGAACTACGGCACCCAATTAGCATCTTCTTCGATCGATTCGACAAGACCAATCCATCGAATCGAACAATTGACGGAGTTTTCAAACCATGCAAAGGCTGCAATGTTCTCAATTTAGGCCTCACAGAACCGAAATCCAAGCTCTTAATCTTAATTCCTGAAGCCCCAAAACCACCTGAACCAATTATCAGCGAAGAAATCATCAATCACTATTCCATTGCGCACCAAAATGCAGGTTTTTGTAGGGAAAAAATCAATTACTAGGGATTTGACAGTTTCAATAGAAATGTATGCACATAAATCCAACAGAATTAATAAAACCCAAACCCCGTTACACAGGCATGCATCAACAGCGAGAAAAAAAACAGCATAATTAACAGGAAATCAATTAATAACAGTATAAAAGGGAGTTTGTGTAGTTTTAGTGAGAGAGAGAGAGAGAGGGGATTACAGGCAGCCATGTGTAAGTGGAGAGAGAGAGAATTGAGATAGACTGATAGTGGTGGTGGGGGAAGAGGAGGACAGCTCTACCAGAGAAATTTCAGTTTTCAGCAGCGACGATGTTAACGAAGAAGAGAGCCAGAACACACATATTTATATGGGGCCCCAATTTCTAGATTTGCTTTTTTTTTTTTTTTTTTTTTTTTCTTATATATTTATTTATTAGGGTAAATTACAAACACCCCCTGAGGTATGCTCAAATTACAAAAAACCCTTCTTGTTTGGATAATTACATCTACCCCCTCAACTATGATTTTTTCTTAGACCTCCACCTTTATGGTGCCAAATTCAACATAGTCATCTAGATTCCTTGAAATGTTTTCTTTGTACTCTTTTTGTGTAAAAATACAGTTTCTGATGCACCACAAACTGATATATACAAGCTAAAAATCACATATTATGATCATCTTGCTTCATAATGTAGAGTTTGAATGGGATAAAACGGGTACAAAAGTGATAATATTCAATATAATCTCGAAGATTCCACTAAATTTGATGAGTTGAGGGGGTGGTTGTAATTATTCAAACATTGTAATTTGACCATACCTCAGGAGGTGTTTGTAATTTACCCTTATTTATTATTATTATTATTTATTATTATTATTATTATTATTTTTATTTTTATTTATTTTTATTTATTTTTATTTATTATTTTTTATTTATTTTTTATTTTTTTTCTCTGTCATAATTTACAAAATGAATGCTTTCAAGCAAGAGTTTATTATTTTTCAAATATTCATAAAATAACTTTTCTTTTCTATTATAGTAATTCTTTATTGTCCTAAACATTAAAGAATAAAGTTCTCTTTCATTAATCAAACAATAAAGTTCTCTAATTTTCAAGGACGAAACTACAGTGTACTTTTATCTTCCATTCTATCAATCCATATTGCATACAAAGTGATGGGGGTACATTCGACAACTGGGTCGTACCCCCACCTTCTCGGCATAATGGGCCGAAGACCCAATTGGGCGAATAGAGTATAAAATGGACCATGGAAGTTTGCGCGACTGATCTCGAAAATTAAGATGGGCCAAGAGCTCGCTTCATGGAGCACGATCACCATAATGGATTAGAAGTTCGCCTTGAAGAAGTCAACACATGAGAGTTCTCCCCACGTTTCTAATGCAAGTAGAGGTGAAGGGAAGATACGACGAACGACGAACTGATCGATTTCATTACTGTTGGAGTGTGAGATTCGAAGATAACTACCATAAATAGATAAGGAAAGATTGTAGATTGTCAGCGAAACTTAAAAGTAGAAGTGCAGTATATATGAAACTAAACACAACATTATCCCACTTCTAAAAGCCATCTTCGCAAAACACGGCGACATTGTCAAAGAAATCACTTTTTCGAAAGAATCACGCTATTGCCTTTTGGAGCTGGTTTGCCCCATTTACGAGAGGCTAAAAGCTTCGGAAGTTGATGCAGCTAAAGCCATTGGAGATGGAATCTATTTCATGTCAAATTGGAGATCTCGAGATTGTGAAGGTCAAAGTCGGGTGGCTTCGTAAAAGGCTCGACTTGATAGTCAAGGCAAATGAGCTTTGCGAGGGTGCTTCGAGTCTCCAAGAAGCTGAATCGAGAATCATGTTGGCTGTTGAAGAAAAGCTGAAAGCCGTGAAAAGTTTCGAGAAAAATGTGGCAGCTGACGTGACGGATGTCGAGAAGTTGCAATGGAGAATACGGGATGGGAGGGATGAGGTGGCGGTGCTCGATAAGATTATCGACTTGTTCGATGGGTTTTTGGTTGATGGACTTGTTTAGTAGTAGTGTTCTTAACTCTTTCAACTTTTTTTGGTGTGGAATTTTGAAGTTGATGAAAATATTAGGGTTAAATACATTTTACACCCTTAATTTAATTTGTATCATCCGTAACACTTATCCCCTCAAACACAATTTAATTTGTATCTTAAATTCTAATATCTTAAAATTTTATCTTTTATTAAAAGAAATATCTAAAATAATAATTAACTTATACAACAAAAAATATACGTTGAAAAATGCTATATTTTAAAATACAAATTATTATTTCAAAAAAAAATATACAAATCACTAAATTTTGGAATGTGCTCGGGAATAATGTGCTTAATTGTGTTCTAGATTTTTCTAATAACAAAAAGCTCCCTAGAAAATTAAACCACACCTTCATCTTCGAGTACAGGCCGATAAGTTTGTGTAACGTTATATACTACAAGATTATGCACTGCACTTGCTTTGGGCCAAGTTGTTAATCTTGAAAAATCCACAATGAACTTCTGTCCCATGACACCACAGTCGTGCTACTTACTGGGCACGTGAAATAAGCCGGAGTTGATCTGGCGGAAACCTCTCCGACGCTCAAGTTAGACGCTAAGACAGAAGATAGGGCAGAGAGCACTAGATCAATAAGACTCCTAATTAGAGTACTAATCTAGTTTCTTTTAGATTAGGACTCTAATCAGGTGTTTTAATAATATGATTATAGATAGTGGTCCTATAAAGGCCCAGTTAGGTGAATGGGCTCGACTTCTTCATCTCACGGGCTTTGGGCCCATATGTTTGTGTAACATAAATGGCCTAATCTGGCCCATTTAGGTGTATCATTGGGCTTTAATGGGCTGTGTCTCTTAATTAATGGGCCGATGTGCCTTCTCCCTGTATATAATTAAGCAACAACCAATTAATTATTCAGTTCAGAAATATATTTGTTATCAAGAATATTTATGTGCCATATATTATATATATATATATATATATATGATTAAATTAATTAGGATAAAGTACGAAAACCCATCTGAACTCTGAACTTAGGCTAAATTACGAAAAACAACCCCATTTCCTTTCTTTCCTATATTTTTTACATGATTTTGTTTAAAACTCTTATCTTATTGCAAGGAATTAAAGAATACTATATATATCAACTCATAATCTCAATGTTTGTAGGTGACTTCAATTCTTCTTTTTCTTCCATATAAGTTATTATCTCGTATTTTATTCAATCATTTCCATATACATTCAAATTAGTTCGTTAGTTGTTTTTAAATACTTAGAAAAGTTGTATTCAATTCACGACTTTCTGACAACTTTTTACAAGTACGTAAACTGACAGTTAGTTGTTAAAAGATTTTCTTCTCGACTTTCAATCGCTTAATTCTAACATCACGGAATTAATATAGCTGATCTAGCGGGAACAATTATGTATTTCAGATAACTTATGATTTTCTTAAAAAAAAAATTGTTATTGGATTAACCTATGATCAATGAATTCGAACTATGGTCATTTGACATCGCATTCTTTTGCTCCACGCACTAACTAGCTCATGAGTTGGGGCGCAAAATAACTTTAATTCTCGTAATCTCACTAGAATCCAATTTTGAATTCGAAATCCTGATAATCAAATTATGGAAATCTCAGTCATCAGAAAGTCCAAATTAGCCACAATATGTAAGCAAATCACTCAATTCAAACAAGGGCAAAAAAGTATTTTCCCCGAATAAACACAAACTAGAAACCGTGTTAATGATAATCACCTGTATAATCTCCTCTTAATCCCATTTTTAACACATCCTCTTGTGCTATATAACAAACTGACTTTAGGAGAGATCACTGCTGTGGAAGCTGATCGTCGTTGCTTTCTCTCTGAGGGTAAAATGGGAAGTCAAAAGAATTGTGTTCAAAGTCAACGGCACTGGTTCAATAAATAAGGTGAAGCTAAGTCTATTGCATGTAAGAAGTCTGTGTTGTGGTGTATAAATATTTCACCATCGCCTTTTAATTATTATTTTTACGTAGTAATCAAACTTTTGTGGTGATTTGGCTATGAACTTTTAGTTTGTCTCAGCTGTTAAATAGCTAAGATATTAGTAATATTAATGATGGAGATAAAGTCCATCCTAATTATATATTAGTGCTGGTTTCCAATTTATTTTTTATTTTATTAAATTTTCGTTTTCGTGGAACTTGTCCTAGCTTTGCATGTCTTAAAATTGAGCTTCGAACACTTATAAGCTAACATTAAATTTTGCACGTAATACCTTAGCTGACGTTTTTGTGTCTAGATTCATTTAAATAAAATATGGATCTCGAGACTGTGTAAGAATTTTATTCAGCCATATATACATTTACATTCGCACAACAAAATCACCAAAATTCTCAATTTCCTTTCGATTTTCGTCAATGGCTATCCAACACCCAGAGGCATTACGAAGAACAAGACCTATCAGAAATCGTTGCGCATGGAATACAAGTTCCTGATCTCTATCTACTAATCAAATACTATGAAGAAAGGCGTATGGACCAAGTTGACGTCAAAAGATCAATCAGAATATTAGCATCGTTAATGGAGGGTAACGTGACGGTTAATCAGGCGCGACAAAGAGTATCTGGAAGATTTTTCTTCTTTTGTTGGAAGATCAAAAAAAATTAAAAAATTAGGAACAATTTTCACATTGTAGCTAGGTTTTGCTGTGTTTGGATGACATAATTTTACGATGAAACAGAGTAAGAGTAGCATGATCACAAGCCTAAATAGGACCAAATATTTCGAAAATGACAAAAATGAATATGGAAATGAAAACTATTTTCATTTCAAACTTGGTACCGTTGAATGTACATTCTATGGAGGGACTTAGTTTGTAGGAAAGTACTTGTATTGCTTGAATGTCTTGGATTTGTTGGATGATTACAAATTAAGTCACTACTCCTATTTATACTAGGCCACATTCTTAATGGACGGTGGAGATCTATCTGATCTAATAGCTAGGAGTGGTTCACTAGAACACTCCAAAGAATTCCTACAAAATATCTACAAAGGGAGGGTTCTAGAAAGTTTTCTATAATCCTCCAAGAATCTCTATCAATCTCTATATACACTTGGGCTAAGTTTCGGACTTCTTAACCTCCCAACCCAAAAAAACTGGCAAAGAATTGAGCCAAAACTGGCGGCCGTGGCATAGAGCTATCTCCGTAGTCAATCTCTTTGGAATCAGGATCCAAATCTAATTCGTATTTCATCCTAGACCTGTTACATCTACTTGAGGAGCTGAGAGCACTTCATATTAATGGTTTCTGATGTAAACATGTATATTATTCAACACACACACACACACAAAATTGAGTAGAACTTCACCGACCGAAGCATTCAGAAAATGAATAATGAGTTTGATAATTGCAAGGCCAAAATCTTTCTTGAAGAGGGATAAACCCAAGGTATATGCTTGGACGCAAACCATGGCTTCAACCGCTCATTAAAAATATTAGCGTATATATTATATATATTATGTATACTATTATTAACCTTATTTATTATAGTTACCTTGTATAATAAGTTATCTTGTGTAATAGGTTAGGGTTTCCTACATGTAACTATATATACGATTAATATACGTAAGAGATATTATTCTCTTTTTTCTCCAAATCTATTTCTCCTATATGGTATCAGACACTAGGTTAACCTAGCCATCACCACCTCTTCTTCTCTTCTTCTCAATAGCCGTCGCCCCCCCCCCCCTTCTCCATGGCCGGCGAAACTTCTTCTTCCTCCACCGCCCCTTTCAATCATTTTCACCTTGCTCATGACATTTCTAATATCAAATCTCTTATCCCCGCTACTCTAGATCTGAAAAATACTAATTATCAAAAGTGGAGCCACTTTTTCACGATTACCGTCGATCGTTTCTGCCTCTCCGATCTTCTACATGGAAAACCCCGACCGGATTCGATTTCCGCCGATGAATGGCAGCGCGCCGACTATCTCCTCCAATCTTGGATCTACGGCACCATCTCCGACGATCTGTCCAGCATGGTTCTCTCAAAAACCTCTACCGCCAGTGATCTATGGACCGCCATCTCTTCTCTCTTCACCGATAACAAAGATTATCGAGCCATTCAATTTGAAGAAAAATTCAAGTCCCTCAAGAAAGGCGCTCTCTCCATTCACGATTATTGCCAAATAATCAAAGCCACGACGGACAATTTGACCCATGTCGGAAATCCAATCTCCGACAAATAACTCGTCCTACAAACCCTACACGGCCTTCCGAAAAATTACGAGACCGTCTCCAACCTCATCTCCTTTCAGAATCCCCTTCCCAGCTTTCTACAAACTCGATCGCTTCTTCAGATGGAAAAAACCTGAATTCCTGAACCGGAGCAGACCGCTGCTGTTTTCTACACCTCCAACGCGAACTGTCCATCCAACAGTTGCAACGGTTCTTGCAACAGTTCCCGCGGAGGTAGTTCTTCGCGCTATTAGCGCGGGGGTGGCCGATCCAACCGTCGCAGAGGTCGCAGCACTAACCGTCACCCCATGCAGCACTACGGCTACCATAGTGCCCATGGCGCATCTCAACTCTGGCGCGCACCTTACCGACAACCGTCAATTTTGGGATCCGCTCCAAATACATCGGACCACCCATCCACTCCAGCAGCTCAAGCCTACTTTACTGGACCACCTGAACCCTACACCGGCCACTCGGCTCTTGCTTAGGTTCATCCGCAGCAGCAACCATGCCACAACTCTAACAGTTCCATCAACAGTTGCAACAGTTCCTGCAACAGTGCCAACGTGGTGGATCTCGCAAACCGTTTGAATACGGTGACACTTCAGCAGCCTACCGAGTCACAGTGGTTCATGGACAGCGGGGCGACCTCTCATATGGCAACACACTCAGGTGATTTCAATTTTGTTTTTAATCCTGGCAGTAATTTCCCCAAACATGTCGTCGTCGGTAATGGTTTCACCCTCCCCATAACCCACATAGGGCACACAATTCTTCGCACCACTCCTTTCCGCCTCACAAATGTCTATGTCACACCCAATATAGTCACACACCTTATCTCTGTTCGAAAGTTCACCCGCGATAACTCTTGTTCGGTTGAAAATGACCCGTTTGGTTTTTCTGTGAAAGATCTTCGGAGTCGAGTCGAGATTTTCAGGTGCAATAGCTCCGGTGACCTATATCCATTTGGCGTCCCTCCCCCCACCTCACCTCCCGCTGCTTTCCTCACTGTCGCAACACCTTCGTCTCGCACTCTTTGGCATCGGCGTCTAGGCCATCCCAACAAACACGTCATGTCCCGTTTATTTTCTAGCACTTTTCTTTCCCATAATAAAGACCATATAGAGTCTCTTTGTAATGCCTGTCAATTAGGCAAACATTTTCGTCTACCATTTTTTTCTCAGAAATCTACTATTGTTGCTCCATTTCAAATTATTCATGCCGATTTATGGACTTCTCCTATCTCTAGTCTTACGGGTTTCAAATATTATCTTGTCTTAGTTGATGATTTTACCCATTATTTATGGATTTTTCCTCTTCGAAATAAATCTGACGTTTTTACAACATTTGTCAATTTTCATACACTTCTCAAAACTCAATTCCAACATCCCCTGAAAGCCTTACAAAGTGATAATGGTCGTGAATTCAAAAATGCGGATTTTCAAAACTACTTCACTAAATACGGCATCCTAAATCGTTTTTCGTGTCCCCACACCTCCCCTCAAAATGGACACGCAGAACGAATGATCCGCACCATAACCAACATGATTCGACCCCTCATCTTTCAAGCTCATCTTCCTCCTACTTATTGGGTCGAAGCTCTTCATATGGCCACCCACCTACTCAATATCTTACCTACCAAAACCACACAAAACCGGACCCCTCACGAAGCTCTTTACCTAATCAAACCTACATACTCTCATCTTCGAGTATTTGGCTGTCTCTGCTATCCCAACCTCACCGCCACCACACCACATAAACTCGCCCCCTGTTCTACTCATTGTGTCTATCTCGGTCACACTTCCTCTCACAAAGGCTATTGTTGCCTTGATAGATCCACTGGCCGTATCATAATTTCTCGTTATGTTACCTTCGACGAAACACACTTTCTCTTTGCTGAGTCCACTCCCCCCACAAACACACTTCCTACCTCTGCCTTGGACGAAAACACACCGTCCCTCTTCCTCCTCCCTCAGACTTCGTCTAACTATTGCAACAGTCCATCCAACTGTTCCAACAGTGAACCACCCCGTTCCAACAGTTCATCCAACAGTCCAATAACACAGCCAACACCTGTTGCACCTGCAGCACCACCTCTCGACCATGACCAGCTCACAACGCCTACTCATACTCCCACACCTCCCCCATCTCCCCCTGCTCACCCTATGGTGACTCGTAGTAAAGTGGGCATCCACAAACCCAAAGTCCCTTTCTCTCTCGTTGCGTCCTCTACCTCTTCCATTCCCACCAACTATTGCCAAGCTCTTCTTGACCAAAATTGGCGAAACGCCATGATTGAGGAATATACTGCTTAAATTAAAAACAATACTTGGAATGTTGTGCCCCGCCCCCCGTTCACTAATGTTATCTCTGGTAAGTGGATATACAAACAGACACTCAAGTCTGATGGCTCCCTTGAGCGATACAAAGCACAGTGGGTTGTTCGTGGGTTTCACCAGCAGGCTGGCATCGATTTTGACGAGACTTTTAGCCCAGTTGTCAAACCAACAACTGTTCGAACAGTTCTCAGTATTGCTCTCTCCCGATTCTGGCCAATCCACCAGCTTGATGTGAAAAATGCCTTTTTACATGGCAATCTCTCTGAAACTATCTACTGCGAGCAACCTCCCGGATTCGTCGACCCATCTCGCCCCACTCACGTGTGTTGTCTCAACAAAGCACTCTACGGTCTCAAGCAGGCACCACGTACTTGGTACAAGCGTTTTGCATCTCACATTACTACCATGGGGTTCAGAGAATGCAAGTCCGACACTTCACTCTTTGTGTACTGTCGCAACAGTTCAGGCGACAGTCGCAACAGTTCATGCGCCTACCTTCTGTTGTATGTCGATGACATTGTACTTACGGCCTCCACACATGAATTGATCCGCTCTATTTTCGCTGCCCTTAATCAAGAGTTCGCAATGAAGGACCTTGGCGATCTTCACTACTTTCTCGGCATCTCAGTTACTCGCATGGGCTATTTCTCTCTCAACGCAAGTACGCCGACGAGATACTAGAGCGTGCACACATGGCTTCCTGCAACCCTTGTCTTACACCGGCTGACACAAAGAGCAAGTTGTCTTCGACCATTGGACCTCCCGTTGCTGACCCTACTCTTTATCGCAGCCTTGCCGGTGCACTGCAATACCTCACGTTTACTCGTCCCGTCATCTGTTATGTTGTGCAACAAGTATGTATATTCATGCATGATCCGAGGGAACCTCATATGGCGGCTCTCAAGCGTATCATTCGCTACATTCTCGATCACGGCCTTCAGCTCTCCCCCAATCCGGACCTCTCCCTTATCGCTTACTCCGACGCCGATTGGGGTGGCTGCCCCGACACTCGTCGTTCGACATCGGGCTATTGTGTTTTCCCCGCAACAACCTCATTTCTTGGTCCTCCAAACGACAGGTCACTACTTCTCGATTGAGTGCGGAAGCCGAATATCGAGCTGTCGCAAATGCCGTCGCCGAAACGACTTGGTTACGCAATCTACTTTTGGAGTTGCTCTGCCCACTTTCGAAAGCCACTATTGTGTACTGCGACAACGTCAGTGCCTTCTACCTATCCAGCAATCCTATTCAACACTCTCGTACGAAACATGTGGAGATCGATATCCACTTTGTCCCAGACAAAGTTGCTTTGGTACACGTTCGAGTTCTTCACGTCCCATCCGCCTACCAGTTTGCCAATATCTTCACGAAAGGACTCCCTACTCAACTGTTCCAACAGTTTGTCTCCAGTCTCCACGTCTTCTCCTTTCTCGTTTCAACTACGGGGGTGTATTAGCGGATATAATATATATATTACGTATACTATTATTATTCTTATTTATTATAGTTACCTTGTATAATAGGTTATCTTGTGTAATAGGTTAGGGTTTCCTACATGTAACTATATATACGATTAATATACGTAAGAGATATTATTCTCTCTTTTCTCCAAATCTATTTCTCCTATAAAAAAAGTTGTCCTTATCGGTAACGGGCAGAAGAATAATGCGCCGCCGCCAGCCTGAAACTTGAAGATATCAAAAGAATTTAATGAATGTATACCCTATACATAAGGGAGGAGTTAATACGAGTTACCACGAAAACGCTTTCTCTTGCAGCAAAAATCACTATATCAGCACAAGAAACTTGTTGAACTTGTAACTTGATAATGTCGATTCTCCTCAGGGGTGATTGACAACCCTACAAGTAATATAAGGCAAAAACCAATTAAATTACTACTACTGAATATGCATATATACGAGACTTGGGGGTGCGGGGGGGAAATTGGACAATTGGGGCAAAATGCAACAAAAATTAACCTTTTGAAGGAGAATACTCAGTTTTTCGAATTTTGAGAACGGGAAGTGCTTAAATTGAAAATTTATAGGGGTTTAAGTGTAATTTGACCATAAATATATTTCGGAATCTCCAGTTCGAGCTGATGAGGCACATCAACTTTGTAGCACAATTTTCTTTGCCATGTTCTTGGAGTACACTACTATCTAGATTATTATTAATTAGGGGTGGATATTGGAATGGCATTTCCGATTCCGATGCAAAATTCTCAATTTTGGAACCATATTTTCATGCCGAACTCCAATACGATTCCGATATTCTTTTTTGGATCGGATTTGGAATTTAGATGAGATTCTAATTCCCAGTCCGATTTTAATTTCCATGAAATAATTCCAAAAATTCCAAACAAATCCGAATATTCCGAACAAGTTTTTTCTTTCCAATTTCCAGAACTCTGAATTTCAATTTTTCCATTTTTTTTTTTTAAAGGAGTTGAAATTAATTTTCACTTTTCAAAAAATCTCGAATATCTTTGTGGCCTCAACAAATGCCACGTCATCAAAATCAGTAACCGCTTCGTCACTGATCTGATCTTCAAGTTCTGAAACAATAAACAAACTATCACAAAAAAAGAAAAAGAAAATCTGGATATTTAATAAAGCTCACTGCTTAGTAGGCACGTAAACATTACACGCGTCGAACAGCTGGACACGTGTCAGCTTCCCTGAAACCCCAACAACTTCTATATAAACCCACCATGCAAACCAAACCAACACTCACTCATTATCTCCAACAACTTTTCAAATCGAAGAAAAAATCAATTTTCCTTAGCTCAGAAAAACCAGTCAAAAAGTTTAATTCTTTTCCAAGCAGAAAAAAATGTCGTCCGAGCAGAAAAGCTACCGCGCCGGTGAAGCCAAGGGCCAAGCCCAGGTAATTTTAATTAAACACACACAGTTACACACATTACTGCGTGTATGTATGTATGTATATAATTAATGGTCATATATATATATATATGTGTGTGTGTGTGTGTGTGTGTGTGTGCAGGAGAAAACAGGGCAAGCAATGGACACGATGAAGGACAAGGCTCAGGGAGCAAAGGACAAGGCTTCGGAAGCCGCCGACGCGGCGAAGGGGCACAGCCGTGAAGCCAAGGAGCAGACTGGTGGATACATGGGAGCCGCCAAGGAGAAGGCTAGCGGCGCGGCTCAAGCCACGAAGGAGAAGGCTTCGGAAATGGCTGAGTCTGGGAAGGAGACGGCTCAAGCCGGGAAAGAGAAGACCGGCGGGATAATGCAGAAGACCGGCGAGCAGGTGAAGGGGATGGCTCAGGGGGCGGCCGATGCGGTCAAGCACACCTTTGGGATGGCTGACGTGGACGAGGACGAGACTCGTGTCAAGAGGGACTATTAGTTGGACAAGATGAAAATGGAGGGGCTCTTTTGTAATTTCACTTTTTCTTTTCTTTTTTCGTTTGTAAGAAAACAAGAAACTCCATTCCTTAGAACTTGTTTTGCTACTTCTAAGGGAGGTGGGAGTTCGCTTTTCAGTTTCAGTTTCGTTCAATAATGTTTTGTTTCAGTTATCTCGGGTTTTCGCGTTTTGGGTTTTCGGAACTGGTGGTAAGGATGATGAAATTTTCATTGACATGTGAGATCTATAATAAGATGGAAAAGCTACAGAAAGGGATGATTTTGTTAAATTAATAAAAAAAAATTCTTCTAATAATCAAAGATTATTTAATATTTTATAATTTTATTTAATGTGCGACACTTCAAATGAAGTGGAGGGGGTAATCGGATTTCATTGGATGAGTTAAAGACTAATTAAATAATTTGAGGGTAATTTACAACCGCCCTGATGTAAAGACTAATTACAAAAGAACCCCTCATTTTCCAATAAATACATCCATCCACTTGAAATTTGTAAATGTGTTACATTAACACCCTTTTGCCGGGTGAATGTAATAAACTTACAAATTGCAGGGGGGTTTGATGTAATTTCTGAAACAAAAGAGATTTTTTTACCCTACAAAAATAATTGTATTGCCTTGTCCATACAGATAATTTTTCAATTTTTTTTAGTACCAACTCCAAAAATTATTGAATCAATTGAACATAGAACAAAATTCAATTATTATAAAATTATTTAAGATGTCAATTCAGCTATTACAAAAAAAAATAAAAAATCAAATCTCATATAAAGAAAAAGAGAATGTAGAACAAAACTTTTGCATATGCCAATAATTCATTAATCAATAACAACACAGAGAATAATAACTTTAAAATATACAATATGTCAACACCATCTCATCACATACATTTTCTTTTGCCAGTAAAAAAAATGCTCATAATCTATCTTTTTTTCCTCCACAGCCGCATAAGTTGTTTGTCGTGGTGGTGGTGGTGGTGGTGGTGGGGGTGTCAAAATTTCAAAATTGTTATGCATGACATCATCCTCAAAACAGCTTCAATCCCTAAAGAAAGGGAAAATATCAGCATATCATCAGCCTTTTCTCATTGATGATATATAAAGACAATGTATAATTTTATACTAATCATAAACAACATGAAAAGTGGTTATTCGATTGAATCTCTGTTACAAATTATTCGATTCCCATCTATTTTCTTCCCACTGCTCGTAAACCCGTAACACCGAACGTGTATTAACTAACACAAACAAAGACATTATGGAAGAACGTAGAATATCTCTAACAGATTGTTGTACATGCCACAGGCTGTAGTTGTAGTATTTGTTGCATTGCTCTTCTCAGTTTTCAATAGTTAGGGCAGACATACAAGAAAACAAAACATGTGAAAGAGAAAAAAGAACTTCGAAAAAGTTTCTTACCGAAGTGTTTGAGTTTAAGATCACAGTTATTTCTTGTTGCTCGTCGAGCATAGGTATCGAAGCATATACTCGTTGGAAGAGCACGTGTCAGCCAAATCTTGATGTAACATAGTAATTGCCTTCTGCAAGGATTTCATAGCAGGGGACAGTTTTCTCGAATTCTGCTGGATAGAATCGCCGTGTGCTTTAAATAGTTCCTGCAAAAACCAAAAGACAGCGTCAAAATCTAACTTGCAGATAAATAAAATGCCGAGGTAATAATTATCGTTAATTGATATAATCACCTGGGACCATTGCATTACAAACTCCAAATGAGGGCACTTCTCCAAAAGCTCCGCCAAAGCCTCAACCAATCTCTGCAAGTATCTAAACGGAACCGACGAAGCAACAGCTGGTATATCAGAAGGAGCCACAGCAACTATGCACTTCTTTATCAATGCATCCTCATTCATACGAAGACTGAGTATCAAAGCTATTCTCGGTTGATCGTTTTTCAGAGCTGCATCAACCGCCTGGCTCAAACAGATAAATTGAAGTTACAGTTAATGCAAAAATAATTGCGCGTGGATGTAACTAATAGTAAAGCTCTCACCTCTGGTGTAACATCAATGTCCAGATCAGTTGGGTCGAATATGAAAGATTCGTCCATTGAATATAACATCACCCCTTCTGTAGTTGCAGCTGCCCAGCTTCTGCCAGTTGGTGCAATTCTCAAGCACTTGGTTCGGATAATTGGCCTTCCATTGTTGGGCATTGATCCTGGCAAGTCGTATGCCAATTTGTCGCGTATTTGTTTATCCACGCCTTCCTCTGTGTCACTGTCGTGGTCGTCTATCAAATCCAATGGTCCTGCTTCGGTCATGTTCTTTGAGTTCAAGAAATCAAGAACCCCATCTAAGGATAGATTCTGGGTTATTTGGAACCTCCGCAACAGTACCTGATATGTTTTGTACAATTATATATACCTCCGCAAAAGCATTTGTATAAGTAGTCGGTGGTGATTCTGTGTAGTGTTGAAAATAAATGCATATTTCCAAAAGTTGGGTGTGCTTGCAAATTCTTTAATTTTAAGTTGTCAATTTAAAAGTTGTAGGTGTTTTTTGTCAAAGGTAATAAATAATAACTGATTGTATTAATATTACCCGCCAATATAACGAAAAAAACTGAGGACGAACAAATAGTAGTTTCCAGTTGAGTAGATGATAAAACTAACCTGGTCAGCAACATCGTACATACAAATGTATTTACTACTTCCCCCAGCTAATATGTAGCTACCATCAGCAGAATAAGACAAACTTGTGAAGCACTTTCCAGCAGAGGAGTTAGCAGACGACCTACGATCAGACATCAAACGACCGCCTGAAATGTCCCTACGACCTTCAATTGAGAACATCTCCAAGCCTTCTATTGGGTCCCAGAAATGAATCAGCCCATCTAGCGTGCTACATGCCAGCTGTTTGCCATCCGGGCGGTAGACAAGTGTAAGAATTTCATGCGGATGATCGAATTTTTCAACGCCACCTTTTCCTTCAAAAATGTCCCACAAACGCACGCTTTTGTCCCAAGAAGAGGAAGCCAAGATAGCCTGCATAGTAAACAGGAAACTTATCTTCATTAATAGGCACAAAAAATAATCAAATTAACATCATCTTTACATAACCAAAGCAACTTACACTAGTGGGAGAAAACATTAATCCGTGAACAGGACCCTCATGGCCGCTGAGAACATCTAATAACCGGCCTGTGTTCATTGACCAGACAAATATCTACAAGCATTATCGAGTATTGCCTCGTCAGTAAAAAAATCACGGAGCAGTATGATTTAAAAAAATGTATTTTTTTCGTAAATAGTAAATATTAACACCTCGAATGAATCAAGAGTTCCAGCACATATCACTTCACCGCTCTGATCTGAGGCCAAGGAAACAAATTGCTTTGGTGTAGGGGTTACAAAGGTTCTAAAGTTCCGATAGCGGATCAAATCCCATGCACGAACAGTCCCATCCAGAGATGCACTCAGTAGACAACTCTTGCCAGCTATGAAATGAAGTGCAGTAACAGAATTTGTGTGCTCAGAGAATGTTATAAAGCAGAAGCCTGACGAGACAGTCCAAACCTGTCAATAATTAAAATTCCAATCGTTTTAGCTTAGATATATATATGTACAAATTCGAAAGTAAAAATTCGAGACTAATTGCAACAAAACCATTTAGAGGTGTATAATGGGATTCATTTTGTGAACATAATAATTGAATGTATATTTCACCACTCCCATCGAAATGCAAAACGCTAATGCAGTACCTAACCGATCAGTGGACTTTCAATGTACCTTGATTTTGTTATCATCTGCTCCTGTAGCCAACAGTTGCGAATCTGATGAATATGCAAGGCAGTTCACATCGAAATAATGCCCCTGCTGCTTTAGAATGTAACTCTCCGATTTCCACTCCCACACGAGCAGCTGACCAAGCCTTGCACATCCAAAAGTCAACCAATTTCCGAGATCATTAAATACAGCAGTAGTGATTTTCTCTCGCGAAATTGATAACAAGTGAATGCACACAAAATCAGGCATCTGATAGAGAGCAAACACCCCATTAGAGAATCCTACAACCACCATATCAAGCCCCTTGTGATAGTCGCATGCCGATAACTTTGCGGGAGCTTGCATGCAGAAGTTCTTTTTTAACAGTTCCCATTTCATCTTATGCAATGCTGGCCTGTTTGTTCCATCCATTTCATCATCTTTAGCGTCAATTTTTTTCCTTTTCTTCAAATTAACTTCATTTCCATCTTCCCCATCCTGCCCCTGCCCCTGCTCTGGTGTACCAGGAGACTCTGGATCTGAAAAATCTCCGTCTATTTCATTAGATTTACCATCACTGTCACTATAACCCCAGCTAAAAATAGCTCCATCGCGCGAAAAGGTATAAACTTTCGTAACAACATTAGTGTTCTTATTAACCCCGAAAAATGCACCTAGAATCACATCTCTATGACCCAAAAATAGAAACGGCTTCGTGTAACTATTCTTCTTCGCATTCCCATTTTTCAAATAAAAGAGCCTGGCCGTCAAATCTTTCGACCCAACAACTAAATAATTTGAATCAGGGCTCCAATCCAGAGATGTAATCCGATCATTACAATCGGCGTAGGTCTTAATCAACTCGAAGGGGAAGAACTCCTTTTTAAACCCAGGGGCACGCCATACCTGGAGGAGTTTGCCGGCGGCGACGGCTATGAACTTGCCGTCGGGGCTGAATTTCGCGTCGGCGACGGGATGCTTGAAGGAGATGCGGTGCAGAACCGCGCGGCGGGGTAGGTTTATGAATAGGCAGCGGTTGTTCTCGTCGACGGTGAGGAGAAACACACCGTCGTGCGAGGCGGCGATGCGGCGCAGGTTGGTGGAGGCTTGGCAGGGTAGTGTCAGGGTTTCGGATTTTTGGAGGTCCGTGACGGCGACGCGGTTGCCGACCGGTGAGATTAGTAGAGTGTTGTTTACTACGACGGCGTTTCCGCCGCGGTACGGCGCGCCTAGCAGGTTTTGAAACCTGTAATTCATGGTGGGAATTGTGTGTGTGTCTGTGTGCGTGAAGAAACCCTAATTGGAGAAATTTGGCGGAAAAGGGGTTTATGCCTTTGTTTTGCTTAAACCCTAAACCAGAGTGCGAAGTAAGGGAAGCGCGTTTTTGAGGAGTTGTCGCATTTGATCAAGTAGCGTTTTCTTTTCCTGACAAGAAAGGTAGCATATTAAATTGGGTAAATAGCACTTAACCCCCTTGTGGTTTCACCATTTACCAGATGACCCCCATGTGGTATCAAATTTGGCACATTACCCCCTTGAGGTTTGATTAAGGTAGCTCCGTTACTTTTTCCTTCCAACTTAAAGGTAGCCCCGTTACTTTATTATCAATTGGAAGTTTTTTGATAATTTTATATGTAACTGCCATATGTCAATTTGTGAATGGTTGGTTAGGTGGTTATTTTTTTAATAACTCAATCCGTATGAAGTATTTTTAGATTCGAAGAGGAGAAATATCAAAATACAATTTTATTTTAATAATCCCTTTGGAGAACAAAATTTTTAAATTTGAGAAGTCAAATGGTAGTTAAGAGATTTAATAACTCATTTAATAACTCTAATGGAGTTGCTCTAAGATGAAAACAAACATAATGGAGTTTTTGGTAATTATAAATAGATGGAGGTGATTTTTGTAATCTAATTCAAGTTTAGAGGGGTTTTTGTAATTTATTTGTTATTAACACATTTGAATTAATAAATTCATATTTAAGTTGATATGTTATTTGTAATTTCATAATTACTTTGCCACTTGTCCAATGCGATATACACATCTTGTGTGAATTGTGGACTATTATACGAGAATAGGGTGTAAACGAATTGAGCTCGAGCTATTAACACTTGCAACAAAAACAAGAATACTATTATCATCAAACCCATAATACTCACATGAATCTTACACAGCATTTTCCTCTTTCACAGGTGAAAGTAAATAAATTGTAAATAAAAATTACAAACAAACAAACAAAAATTTATTTTTAATGTGAACTCAAAACTGTAACCAAATATTAACTTTTATTACTCTTCAATCCACTTTCTTGCAACTAAAAATTTATAAGTATACTCTCCCACCCTTGTTTTATTATTTATTATTTATTATTTATTATTATTGCTCCAAACTCCTTTTTAATATTACCCTTTTGCCATCACACAACTCTAAAACCCCATCCTTGTGTTTAACCAATTGCACACCTCATCCATCTCCTTCGGCACCGTATAATGCCCGATCCTATATTTCGAGAAGAAAAAAAAAAGGAGCAAAATTTCAAAAAAAAAAAATTCTATAAAAAATATTCAAGATTATAATGAAATGTCTTAAATACCCTTCGTAGGTTTTAAACGAGAGGTTTCGGAAACCAGCTTGGCTCAAGACATGGTACGACTTCTCTCCGTGTTTGTGTGGAACCACTTCGTCGCCTGTTCAAGAAACTTAATAATGTCAATCAATATTTATTTTTAGCAATTTTTTTTTTTAATTCGATCCTTTATTGTATAGTTTTTGAAAGTATGAATCGCGTACAAAGTCCATGCGACAGCAAAATCGGTAGGGATGCAGCACGCCTTGTGGCCTCGTGTGATCCTTCGATTTTGTTCCTCACAGTTCTGTAATTAAATAACGGACGGTCAAGATTAGTTAAAAAAAGAAAAAAAAGAAAAAAAAACTATACACAAGGGTATTTTGGGAAACGAAAGAGTAGAAGCTGACCTGGCACCGGGAAGCCAGCCACTTAGACCAACAATGGCCCTGAGATTAACAGTGTAAGGATAGCCATTTCCATATCTACCCTGAGCAAAGCACGTTGCCGAATAAAGTGCAGTTGCCGCACCCATACTGAACCCTCCGATACCGAGTTTAACTGTAAAAAATTACACAAAATTAATTAATTTTGGTAATTACTTACATTAATCATAATTAAATTATTTGATTTATTTTACTTTATAAACACATATGTCACACATAATAATAATGAAATGAATAAATTCAGTAGAAAAAAAATTAATGTTCGTACTGTCGTTTGGCTCAGTTGACAACAAATTAGCAATGTGTGCTGACGAGGCGTCTAAGCCTTCGATATCATCCGGACAATCTTCGGTAAGCTCTCCCACATCGAACCCTGATAATAAAATCAATCGTTAAACAAGACTTTCCAAAAAATAAAAAATAAAAAAATTGCAGTATTTATTTATCTATGTCATCGAAATTGGATTTTTTTTTTATTTGTTTTTTCGACTTACAAGCAGCGCAAGGAAAACCACCGAGTATTGCCACGGGACGAGTAGGAGCAGTAGGGCATATCCATTTTATCTGTGCACAATAAAGTTCAATAACCGAATAAATATATATATATATATATATATATATATAGATACGGAAAATAAATAATGCTTACGTTCGAAAGTGGGAGATTTTCCAAGAGTTGTGACCAGCTGCAGAAATAATGTTGACATTATATTAAAAGAATAATCCTAAATATATATATATGCTTCATCACATCATCAACTAGTGGTCCAAAAGAAACATAAACAGGTGAAGAATATATGATTTTTCTTACTAATCGAAGAATTCAGACAAGACAAACGATACAAAGCATAAAGATCGATAAAATGCTTATATATATATATTAAAGACTCATCAATTCGATTAATTTAGGGATATTCTCAAAAATCGAAAACCTCATTGACATTCTGTGCTGAGATGAACAACTTTTTTTCTAACACTTTTACCCTTTAGTGATATAAAGTCCACTTATATACACAATCCCTTTCTCATAAAGTATATACTATCGACACAATTTCGTTACCGTAAATCGTTGTAAGACAAAAAAAAAATCGACATTTGCATACTAATTAATTCAAGATTGTCTGATATGATGAACATAAAAACTTCAACTTGAAGCAGCCCTCTTTGAACCAAATTATTCGACATATTTCGAACTCGAAAACAACATCGAAATTAGATTAAATATCTGAAAAGTGATTAAATAAATACAAGAAAATAAATATAATGATGATAATAATACCTGGAGCCATTGTCACCAAGGCCATGCAGCCAAACTATTGTAGCTTGGTGTTTACCTTTGGGCTTAACCACATAAGTTCTCCCAAATTCAATTCTTCTACCTGCTCTGCTCCCTGAATTTACAAAAAAAAAAATATTAATGAAAACACTTATTGAACCATAAAACAGAGAACTAAAAATGTATTACTTCAAAAAAAAAAAAAAAGAACAGAATAATTTAATTGCAGAGATTATAAGGCAAAAAAAATGCCCTAAAAAAGCAGTCTTTACATCAAGAACACGTTTTTACCACACAAAATGCAGAGATGGGTAGAAAATAATTAATAAAAGATCAAGAAAAGAAGAGGGTTTTGTTTCTTATGGGAAACTAACCAGAGCCCATTGACGGATTTGAATAGCTCATTTGTGTATTTGCAACAGAAGATATGAAATTGAGTGAAAATTAAGTGTGTAATAAAAATGAAAGGAAGCTTGTAATGAAGACAAGTGTAAACTGGGACAGAGCCCTATTTATACCCAAATGGGGTAGGTTGTAAATGGGAATAAAACACGTATGTGTGAACCAGCTGCACATTGCCTAGAAACTCAAAAAGATACAAGAGAGAGAAACTCTAGAGAGAGAGACTAGAGAGAGAGAGAGAGAGAGAGAGAGAGAGAGAGAATCCATGATAAGGAGAGGGAAAGACAAATGGCAAAAAGAAACCAATCTTTTTCACCACCAAAATTAAATACAACCCAAAATTAAAAAAAATATATATATTTTATTTTATTTTATATATATAAAAAAAGGATAATAAAAAGAAATGATTTTTCGATAAATTAGCCAGAGCCGTTGAGGTTGGAGGAGTGTAGATGAATAGCATAGGGGAGAGAATCTATGCTTACAGCTTCCAGCTTCAAGAATATTTTCTGAAAACAACAGGGGGGAATAATTCAATTTAATTTGGAAAAATAATAAAATAAAATTTTAATTAAAAAAAAAAATATCTAAGTTTCAATCATTTGTTTATGTATTTTATGATGATTGATGGATGCCCATTATCTTGAATGTGAAGTTCAACTGTCAAAATGTATCATCATTATATTGTTGTGACACAGCATATTTTTTTTTCTGACACTACTTAGATTATATTTACATAGGTTAGTATATATATATTTCCTTAGGTTGTAATAAAAATATTTGTGATTGACAAAATACATTGGAAATACAAATATTAGCATTTTGTGGTATTGCACAATAAACTATATAATATATATATATATACACACACACACACTTCTCGCACTGGTAAAAGGGTCCAAAGGTGGACCTTTCTTGCATGACAACTTGTGACTATAACAGAGCATTACCATACTGCATATGTCTGTTTGCCTGTTAAATGAGCTGTTCTTTTTTTTTTTTTTTTTTTGTTTTTTTAATTTTTTTAATGAGAATACTATAATTACACATAAGGGAATGAAGATGACTGTATAGTCTGTATTGGATACTTATATTTTTAATCAGTTTTGAAAAATCATTTGTGATTATTTTAAACTCTTTGAATTTTGTTTTGTTAGAGCAATAAGTGTAGACAAATTTCAAGAATGTTTTATATGTATATATAAGCGGTGGAAATTGAACGAATCCGATCAAAATTAGCACTTTTAGAAATAGAAAAAAAAATCAAAAGTAAAAAACCAATTCCAGTTTTGTTCCAAACGGCAAAACTGAAAATATTGAAAGAAAAAAAAAATCGGAAACTAGATGAAAGAATCTGTTCAAATATAAAATTTTCAGATCAGAGTCGGAAAATCTATTGTTTTAGCCACATATGATATTGATATTATATGCGTAAATTTCCAGAAATAGTGGTAATTGTTTGAAAATTGGAATTTCTTATGTCTTCGAATTTTGTTCCTACTAAATTTGGAAAAAAAAGTCGGGACTTTCGTAATTCAAAATGAAAATATTGATCGAAATCGATTTTTTTTTTTTTTTTTTAAATCGGAGTCGGTGGAATTCATAATTTCGTCTCGATTTTCATCCCTAAGCAAGTGGTAAATATATATTTACATATAATATAGTATATATCAATATAATAATTATTTATATTTCACAAAAGCACCAATTCTTTTCTGAGCACAGTGGTGTGGTGGGAGGAGCCACCAGGTGAGATTTAGCAATAAGTGGGCCGTAAAAAAATGGATTTTGTGGCCCATTATTTCGCATTATGACATCAGCAAGTGGGCCCATGTTTTTAGCCAGTAATCATGCCACCGTGGACTTTACCTTAATTACACTTTCCTTAATTGCAGATTAATTTTGTTTCTTACAATAAGTACAAGTTGAGGTTACACTAGAAAAGGACAATAATTATGGATTATTAAAAAGAAGTAATGATGATGGATTATCTCAAATGATCTCACTGGGATTAGATTACTCAGATAATGCTAATTTGGACAAGTTTTTTCAAACCTTAGTTAATGTGCTCAATTCCATACTTATATAATATTTCATGCATTTAATCGATTGTACGAGCTCGGTTGGATTAAATTAAATTAATTATTTAGTTAGTAATGCATTTATTTCATTAGTATTAGAATTGTTCAGACTTATAGTACGTACAAGAAGTGCGGATAGATCAGTTTGTGAAGAAACAAGACGTATAGATTTAGGTGGTGTTTGCAAATGATTATTTAAAAACAGAAGTTAGTGATTGTGAGTTAAATCAGTTTTAAGTGTTTATTTCTAAAAAGTTGTGGGTGTTTGCAAATATTCTGGAAAATGAACTTGAATAGAAAAGGCAGAGTTAGGTTGTTTTTTAAAAAAATAGCTTAAAGCAGATTGTTTTAAGAGAAACAAAAACAAAAGTTAATTTTGCATGCAAACACCTGAAAACAGATTATGAGCAAAAAAAAGCTCATAATCACTTTCAAAAAGCGTTTGCAAACATTACCTTAAGGATGAAGTCTTTATTATTTTAATAAATCCTATAATGTACGCTGTAAATGTAAACTAGTGAAACCTTATTTGCAGTGGTCCTCGCGGATATAGAACGGTTTTGTGTCCGAACTGTATTAATTTTTTGCGTTATTTATTCTGCTTTTACTAGTTAAAATATTGTGTTCACGCGAGAATTGTAATTGCAAAATATTATTGTCTTAACAATTAACTGTTACAACTAAATAAGATTAATTTCTACAAGCATATAAATCAACAAGATCGAACTCTGATCGTTAAACATAACGTCCTTTATCTCACCAATTATATAATTTAATCACTCTAGTAAATGTAAGTAGGATCTAACTTTTAATTAAAATGAATTTGTGCCTAGTCTTTTTGCCCCCCTCCTTTTAGGAGAGTAGTATACTTGAAATCTTTTGTATGTCAACTCCACCGCTACTTGCAAGAGAAGAATCCTATCAGAAATAGAAAAGTCTTTTGTTCTACATTTATAGTTTTTTATTTTATTTAATTAATTAATTAATTAATTAATTTCTAAGGTATATGCTGTTGGCACTAATTGTCTACTAAAATTAAATCAAAACCCCACTTGAAATTAACTATTTATACTTTGTTTGGCTGTCAGTGAATCAAATTCGAAAAAGAAAAAATTTAAAAACAAATGCTGCCACTTAGGAATATGAGTAGTCCCCTAATAAGAAATGGCTTTTTATCTTTATTTTATAATTAAATATTATATATATAAAAGGAGTTAATAAGTAACTCCAATGGCAATTTTTATACAAAAAAATTCCTTACTATTTTTTGTAATTATTATTTTTATTATTTATTTATTTACTGATCAATTTCATATTATGACAATTAAATTCGAAGTGGTTTTGTATTATCAGACTTATATGAATGTTGACGTTATCACTGTAATTTAATTTCATATTAAATATTATTACAAATAATGTAATATATTTCTTATTATAATTTTTATCGGCATGTATTAAATTATTCATTATTGATGAACCTCGTCCGATGGATTATTGTATTTTAATTAAGACAAATATTAAGTAATAGATGCTCCAATAGTTCAACTTTTTCTTTGACAATTTTGTTAAAGTATGGAAGAAAGGTTGTTACTTTTATTTTCTGCCATGAAAAAAGGCTAAAAGTGTAATATTCTCATTAAGATTTTGAAGTGACTATATATTATTTGGATAATGTACTTTGGTGCAATTTATTTAGGTCTAATATATAACTTAGGTATTGAGACCAACGGTAGGGGGCGAAGTTATTTATTCCCCTTATTTATTCCAAAAGGAAGAAAAGTGACATTTTGTTCTTTCACACTATTTGGCAAGATTTTAAAATATACATAAGAGTACTGTAAGGTATGACTTAACGGTTGAAGTAAGTGAATTTGTGTTGATAGATTCAGTTTTGAATCCCTTTATCAACGGTCAATAGGTCGAGTTTCTCACACATAATTAGTCAAGTGTAATTTACGTTTCTCGTATGATTAATATATTATTATACAAAAGTGTAAATTTACCCAATACACTTGTATAGTTGCTTATAATTTCTTCATTGTCAAATATATAAGAGCACCTATTGAATCTATTCCATTTATTTGTCAAATAAAATAATATTTTTAATATTCCATTTAAAAATCCCAAGTACACGAGAGAACATTTAATGCTCATTGTTAGGTAAAGCATCCCAATTCTTTTTTTTTTTTTTTTTTAATTTTATTAGTTTTCACTAGGGGTCGAAATTGGACAAATATGAACCAAATTAAAAGTTTCGAAGAAGAAAAAAACAGTAATCTAGGAATGCACGTGTATTTATTAGCAAATCTTTTAGTAGGCTGGAATTGGATTGGTTTTACCCAACAATCGATAGTAAATTTCAATAGAAGTCGAAAATCTCAACCGATCGATCGATGAATTGTTGGTTGATGGTTCATAATATCATCAAAAGTCGGTTGACCGATAATTATCGACCATTCAACTATATTAATAAAATGTTATTAAATAGAACTTAAATATGAAATTATTTCAACCAAATCAAATCTAAAACTTGCATATATCAAAATAGATAGTATTTTAAATTAATCAAAAAAAACTCAAAAGGGAAGAAAAAATGACATAAAGCTTCCACCCGTAGTTGTGTTTTTTGCGAAATTGCTATTAATTATTTTAAACTTATAAATGATGATGACATAGTCCCAAACTAGGAATATTTTTTTTAAGTGAACTAATGCGGTAAATATGCCTAAGACGTATCAACTGTTAGGCCGATAATCAACTGACCCAACTCGGTCCCAAACCTATCTTCCAGGATTGATGAAACTTTATTTAAGTCATCTTATAGGAAGAAAAAAAAAACCAACGTAACTCAAATTCGAGACATTGTTGTGAGTCATCTGAAACAAATTACCCCGAAGTCTCCCATCGAAATGCAACATACATGAAATGCTAGCATAATCTTAAATGAACAGTTATTCATCTAAAAAAGAATAGAGACTACGCAGATTTTCATGTTTAATGACAATAGAACTGGCAATAATGATAGAAGTATTTGTTGCCATCAATTATTATGTGCTGTTGCTGCTGCATGATAAAAACTAAAAGTGTATAAAATCCATATTTCGAGTGGCAGACCCGCTCGTATTAAAAAAACCGATAAAAGATAAACGGGTCAAATTGTTGCCAAACAAACCCGGTAGACAAAACAAATCAGTTCAAAAGGCAAGCGAAAAAAATTGATACATAATTCATTGTTCTCTCACCAGATCTTATTCTGGGTGCAAAACTGTCAAACTATATTCAGTGGTGACCTTCCTCTTCATCGTCATGACCATCGGGGGGACCACCTGGGCCCACCACTTCCAGCTGTCGATTGAATAAATGAAATGAATATTTTGATAGGAATAACAGAGAAGTTAAAGAAACCATAAAACTGAGGGGGAAAGAGAGAACAAAGAAAATAAATTTGTTTACGTAAAAGTTGGCAAGGCAAATCAGTACTACACCTTTTACTCAGAGCACAAGAACTACACGAAATGCGTTAAGCTAATTAACTAACATGTTTGCAGTTGGATATAACACTATCCGGAAGAGAAATCATTTTCAAATTAGACAAAGCATTTCACACACGTACCTGTCTACTTCTCGAACTATTTCACATACGTAATTGTAAATATACGAGTCAGGCTACTTTCCACACTTGTAAACATGTGTCCAATTCATTGATAGGCAATCTAATCGAACACCCAAAACTAATTTCAGACTTTCTTTTTTACTTTCTCAAAATACCCGCTTAACTCAAATATGTTGACCGTTGATTTCTCATGCAAATAAATGCATATAATTCTCGAGGCGTATACTAATTGTTATTCAGTCCATTCTCACTATGTAATCACTTTTCAAATCAGAACAAGTTAATTAAGTGCCTCGTTAATTACCTCAAAGTATTGCGTACAGACTGGGCATTCATGTGGCTTTCCCTTTTCTAGCCAGAACCAAACGACATCATGCTCATCCTCTGTTTAAATTATGAACATGCAGATCATATGGTTAGAGTATTTGAGGAGAACAAGAATTATAATTTTACGATATTACCCTATTAGTAAGAAAATGCAGCAAAAAGGCTTACCGCCTTCAACTCCAGGGCACCCCACTATTCTTCTATCATAATACGACTTGACCACAGCAGGTGCTTCCTGCAGGCAAAAAAGAAAGGAGTCTATGTTAGTCAAAACCCCTTTTGTGACAAGTAGAAAATATAGACAATGATTGGAACATTCAACAAATATATACTTTTTCGAGGTATTAAGTTCAATAAATTAACAAATTCAGACTCTAACAGAGAAACAGTTATTTTATAATCAGAAGAAGGTCAATCTTAGGCTCTCCACTCTCTTCCCAACTCCCAACCATAATTAAAAAAAAAATGTATTTTGGTATCATTTGGACCATCAACAACTCGCAAACTTTTAATCTAGCAAATACCGAACAAATAAGGTTAAGTCCGACTTTGATTTTGCATTTGATTGTCATTCTAAGACATGGAATTAAATTTTACTTAGTTAACCTACCGTGCATAATATTTAACTTTAGCTTCTTAGTTCATAAATTATCTCTTGTGCAATTAGTGTACAAAATTTGTAGTTGATTATTAGAGTTGTACTCTTTGATTTCATTGTTCTATCTCACCTTAAGTGTTGTGGTTGTAAGAAAGAATTCTCGTTTAAGTCTATCACACTAAGTATAGATAAAGCCTTCTAACCCTCATGAATGAAGAACATGGAGATCTAAAAATAACAAAGCAGAGTTAGATATTTTATATGATTTCCAAAGTGAACTGACGAAGTAAAGGATTGAATCAAAGCTACGTAAAATATTATGTAAATTCCAGACAATAACTTATGACATAACCACTACATTCATAGTGTGTCACCCAACTTTTAATTCAGTTTGTTCAATCTCTATCTCCAGCTCTACCAAAAGATAAAGCTACCTACTTCTTGCATTTAAATTCAGAATAAAGTATGTGTAAGAAACTACATTTCTCATTAATCCTAGGCCATAAATGTAGTATTCTCAATAAAATTAAAATTCAGAGCCTTCGTTGCATTTTTTTTTTCAATAATTAGTTCTTTGCTGATATTTATGTAAAAAAACTCGGTCATCAGAAATTAAAACAACCTCAAAACTCCGAAAGCACGAGACTTAGACACTGACCTTGGTTCCAAATGGACCAGAGGGGTGGTCAATTTCCAGAATGTCCTTACCCTAGTTAAAGCAAAAACAAAAATCCATAAAGGAATTGGTAAAGAGAACGATCAAACAACCAACACTATCAACTCGAATTTATTAAAAAAAAAAAAAAAAAAAAAAAAAAGAGATGATAACAAATTAATGATAGTATAACTCACTTGAAGCTCGGCTTCGAGCTCTTCACGCTCGTGACCAGTAGCAATCGGCATTACATCCTCCACTCTCTTCGTCACACCTAATAATCAAACATTTTTTTTTTTAATTTCAAATTAACCTAATAATCGACGCAACATTCACAAAATTAGGGTTTAGAGAAACTCACCGGATTCAGCCGCGAAGTGTCTGGAAAAGATGGGGAAGGGACGGATGACATTCTCCGGAGCAATGGGAGATCCGACGGCGAATCGAGCAGCGGCGCGAGTGGATCGGGCCGGGGCGAGAGTGCGGAGCTGGATAGCAAGCCTTCTGAACATGATTCGGATCCGATTACGGATTTGGGTGTGTTCTCAGGTCGGCCCCTTTGATCGGAAAACAGTCTGTTGATAAAATTATTAAACGGAAATGAAAAATGAAATCAGAGTGGGGAAGTTTTACTGAGTAGGGCGGACGAGAGAGTTTTGCAAATGGAGATGATGAGTCGCACGTGTGACGAGTTTCGCGCGTGTGAATTTCTTGTATTCCCTGTTTTACCCTTTTATTTTGAGGCTTGTACATTGAAGTCGAACACTAACCTCGGATCAGTCGTTTGACTGATCAATTACACAATTAATTACCGTAAATAGCACTTTTTTAAAAATTAAAATTAAAATTTAAAAAAAACCATTTTTTTTATTCTCAAGAGTTAAAAATTAGTTCTAATTAATTTCCCAAAAAATAGAAATTGAGTTCTTTTAAATTAAAATGAAAAAACTTGTTCCGAATCGGCGGAATTTGAAAAATTCGTTACAGCTAATCGAATTAGAAGCCTGTGTTATTCATTCCAACGGGGTTAATCGTGAAGAGGAGAGTCAATAGATTTTTTTGTAATTTGCAAAAAAATGTTTTAGAAATTAATGTTCAAAAAATGTTATATATAAATTTCAATTTCAACTGCAACAAAACGATCTAAAATATTAATGTTTTCAAATATTTTAATAGTACTAAATACTAATTAAATATATTTAGTAGGCTTTGTTTGGCTGGTAAAATTAGCTATTGAGGATAAAATGACTGGAAAATGAACAAAACTGCTCCTGCAAATACTATCTGAGGAAGGAAAAATTAGCAGAAATTATATTTCAGAATCCTCGGTCGAAAACTCGATCTTCGTCTGTTTAAGCCTCTTGGATTTGGGATTCTTCTGTCTATTATCATCCTCCGTTTTTCGCCTCAAACATTTCAAATCATCTTCACTCACCTTCCCGTTTAACCTTTTGTTCAACTCGTACGCCTCGTGTAACATCTGCTTGCATTCTTTACTAGCAAGATCGTGCGCCACAACTGAACATAAAAAAAACAAAAACAAAAGCGACGATTTATCGAGATGAAAGTTTATGCTTGTTGATACCAAGAGAGTGTAACTGATAATAACCTACCTGGTTTTGGATAATCTTTTCCGACGACGCATTTTGCCTTAACCTGTACGCTTTGAGGAGCAGTCCACGGCTCGTATATATACTCCTTAGGCATATCTGCAACACAAACGTCACTTTCATGACAACAAACAAACAAACGTAAAAAGCTAATGAATTGTAAAGCAATATACGAGCATGCATACCTTTAAGTATCGGGAGAAAATGCCTAATGTAATTGCCATTAGGGTCATATTTTTTCCCGAACGAGATTGGAGAATAGATCCGGTTATACTGGAGAACAAACAAGAAAGTCAATCAGAAACTATTGACTTGCCGAATTACGACACGGTATTACAGTAACGACACAGTATTTTACAAAAACCTGGTAAAAGAACGACGAACACGATAGCCACAGCCAGTTGGCATTATTGATAGCCCAGTCCGAATCGATTAGAAGTCTCTCAAAAACATCGCGCCCTTTTTCCCAATGTACAAACTGCGACAAGTGACGGAATTTTGCCCACGTTATGAATCAGACAAGATATTTTGTGTGTGGCTATACTATTGAAGTCAATTTACCAGATCGCCACGCGTGAGGAAACAAGCAACACAGTGCCGAGCAAGGTGGTGTATCCAGCCCCATTTTTTTAGCTGTTACGTTTTTTAATTCAAAATAAAGTTCAAATGTATTTTTTTTTCCACGAGAAATAGAATTTGGGACCGGAATTTAAAACTAACCTGCATCATTATAGCATCTATCCATGGAAATCCCGTCTTCGCATCTCTCCAAGCAGCTAGCAATTCATCGTCGTTTTTCCATGGTATCTATACAAACTCACGTAAAATGAGAACCGAGTTGTTAATCACTTTGAATGGAGTGATTCGAATTCGAGACGCGGATATAGAGAGATGATTAATTGAACTTTGCATTGATTTTTTTTTCCAGAATAAACTGTCGTAACATTGTAGCACGTGTACGAGAAACGAATTGAATGCTTCGAACATATAAACAGATAAAGAAAGATAGCAGGAAACTCCTCTTTAAACGCAAATGATAACACTCTCTCGGCAAATTTGCCAATCAATATCGGAAAATTTCGATACCTGTTTGCAGATTTTGTTATCCTTCATCTGACCAAAATTAGGAGTGCCGAAAGCAACCGTGTAGAAGAAATCTCGCCATAACAGCTGTCGAAATTCAGGTTTTATCAGCTTGACGGAGATCCGTGATACCTACTGTTATATAATATGTAAAAATGGTAGACGAACCTGCCCGAGAAGGGAAACCGGGGGAGAGGTGTGCCTTCCGACATCTCTCTGAACCTCTTGAATACATTGGTAGAAGTACCTCGAAGAAAGACAACCGAACTTCGAAAATATTTGGAGAAAGAAATAGCTTAGAAAGATTTACGAAAATAACGAAATATCAATAGTAAATGTAAACAACCTACTTTTAAGTAAGGCGATAAAACAGTTGTTGCTGGTTTTAGAAACGCAGAGGGATCTCCCTTCGGTTTCTCAAACTTAGCCACCCACTCCTGCAAAAAGAAACGAGCAGAATCTTATTAACTATATATGCACCAGAAAAAAAAACGGAACGTATTTTTTCTGAATACCTTGTTCGAAATCGATTCTCTCAATCTTGTTAACGCTTCTGATTCACCGCCTTTGAAGGGAGTCCTCTCATCCTCGTGTGCCTCCTCGTAGCCGAGTTCCTCGATTGACGGGACTTCTACAACCGGACAATTCTTTAAACTTCCAACTGGAGGAAGCGACGTAAGCTCGGTTGCAAGAGGAGACGAGGCCCAAGAGGGCTCCCCGGCGCATTTGACGAAAGATTGATAAGTCAAAGGCGGTCTTCCCCCATTCTAGGAACCACCGAACGAATACGATCATTCAATCGAAAGAAGAACGTTCCGACGTGTTGTAATAATTTGCGGAGATTCGTACGTACCTTGTGTATAATATCTGCAGGGTCGAAGAGTGTATGACTCACCGGAGAGAAAATCTCGACACTCGCACCAGTAGCATATCTCTGTATGATGCAAAATGAAATATTCATACAATGAAAATTCTTGAATTCTGCTTTTCAAGAAATCGATGAACACTACTACTTACCTTGACTTTGTCGTCCAAAGATCGATAATATGGATCTGTGTCGAACTCGAAGCATAGCTTCTTTATGCTCCACTGATGGTTCAGAAGAAACGGGGTAAATTACGAAAAACTCCTTGAAGTTAGGCTAAATTACAAAAAAAACCCAATCTATCCGTAGTTACCAAAATCCCCCGACGTTTGTTTCCGTCTGAAACCAACCACTTACGGTGTTATTTTTCCCAAAAATGCCAATTATACCCCTAAGAGCATACCTTCTACAATAACCTCTCTTTCTTCAACATCACATTTCAATGTCAGTAGACTTCCTGATGGCTAATATAAACCATCATAGCATATACATACGCATTTTTTTAAACAAAGTGCATGGCTATCTACAATATGTCGACGACATCTGCACGGTTATATCGGCATTCTTGGGCAAAAAAATAACTAGAATAAAAAAAGACTACGTAAACAATCACACCACAGGGGTGTCGGCGTAAGACGAAAACAAAGATCAGGGAAGATTTTACGTAATTTAGCTTAAGTTGAAGGGCATTTTCGTAATTTACCCGAAGAAGATTAACATACAACTTATAAAAATATCTTCATTACTACATAAAAGGAATTAAAAAAACACTTCAATAGAGCATAGATTAAACCAGAGCTCCAATGGAGGTTAAAAATTCTTAATTTAAGTTATTTAATAAACCCAATTTTACCTCCTTCAAGCAGCGGAACAAGACCTCGCTAGGCTCGCCCCTGAGCACGAGCAAACGCGACCCTAATTTTCGGAGGCTCGAGTCGAGATCCACCAGGCTCTCGAGCAGGAACCTGATCCGGTTCAACCCGGCCCGTTTCGAGCCCGTGGAGAATTCATTCGGGTCGGGCTCCATGTAGTGCGGGTCGATTACGAAGACCGGGTACAGAAATTCCGCCCGCCTGGCCGCGCACTCCAGCGCCGGGTTGTCGTGGATTCGGAGCCCCTTTCTGAACCACATCAGAGAGTTCGACCCGGATGCCATTGTCGGGTTCAAATGTAGAAAGGAATGGGGTGGTTTTTAAACGGTCTACGTGTTTCCCGCCTTAATGTAGAAAGGCTAGGGAGGGTTTTGCTAATGTACGCTTTGGGGGAAGAGTGACATGGCTGGCTGGTGGCCGTTGGAATGCCTTTTTCGTGCGGGGTGGCGCAGAATAGAGGAGCATAGGGGTCCGATTGGCTGAGAAAATGCCACGTATGCAGTAAGGAAACTCATGGCCAAAATTAGATCAAATTTCGAAATTTAATTGCAATACAATAAGATAATAATGCAATTTTGATATTTAAAAATTGGGGGAAATTGGTTAAAGATAAATCAAAGGATGAAAACATGCGTTTTAGAATAAACATCTATGTAATGTATTATTTTGGATTGTATTATATATATAAATCAGTTATTCTATATAAACTGTTCAATAATTTTATGTTGAACTATTGTATTCGACATGCAACACGCAGCGAAGCCAATGATTATCAAACACAATTTTAATAATTGATTTGGAAAATCGAAAATTTTGAAATAATTGGCATTATGGTTGTACTCAATTTTTGTAACGAAGGATGTACTCAATTTTTGTAAACGATATTTATCCTTTTTCACCGGACTTAATTAACTACTTGCATCAAAACAAAAAACAAAAATTGTATATTTTTCTACTAGTTTATATTGCATATCCACTTTTGGTCTTTCTATTTCAATAAAGTTATAAAACTGTTTTATAATCAAATATTTATTTATATGATGAATATCCTCGTGCATCATACGGGCCGAGTACTAGAACTTCTAATTAAACAGTTCTAAATAATATTCATAATCAAAATCGTGCATGTATTATTATCCGCATACAAAAAATAATACGTAACAGCGTCGGGGCTTTTTCCCGACGAAAATCCTACTACAAAGAAAACTTGAGATAATTCTTAATGCGGGCTTGGCTCGTAATTAAGCGTAATTCGCTTAACTAAGGTGGTGTTTGCAAATGCTTTTTGAAAGTGATTATGCGGTTTTTTTTGCTCATAATCTGTTTTTAGGTGTTTGCAAAATCAACTTTTGTTTTTGCTTCTCTTAAAATAATCTGCTTTAAGCTATTTTTTTAAAAGCACCCATAACCCTGCTTTTTCAATTTTAGTTCATTTTCCGAAATATTTGCAAACACCCCCAACTTTTAGAAATAAGCACTTAAAACTAACTTAAATCACAATCACTAACTTCTGCTTTTAAATAATCATTTGCAAACACCACCTAATATCCAAACGGGCTTACTAGAGAGCTTTTTATTGGGCCTATAATTCTTTGGGCCCATCAAACTTAGTGGTTTGGGTTAGGCCCATCAAATTTCTGATTTTTGTTTTTGTTTTGAAATTTAAAAAAAAAATTATAAAAATTGAAAAATAAACATTGTTTAATTCCCACCTAAATACAGCAAAAAAACGTATTTCAAGAAGAAGTGCTACTGAAGCAGATAGCGTTTTCTTCCCTTCCGTAAAGTTCGGCATGAATTAAGTTTGTCATTATTCAAGTAAGCCTATATTTAAATTAGGTTTTGCATGGTTTAAGTAAATTAGCTGGCATTAATTAACTAACTATCTTAATTAATCAGTTATTAGGACAAGGGGATTATATTAACTCAAAAGAAATATTCCTGGGATCAAGGAATTTATTCAGAATTTATTTCTACACATGAAATATTTCTAATCATGCAATTATTATTTAATTAATTAATCTGGACTTCAAATCTGCTAATCTCCAGCTAATTAAAAATGGAATATAAAAATCTGATTAAGATGTACAGTACTTGCCAAGTAAATTCCTTTATTTGGAATCCAAGTTTAATTCCTTTTTATTCCAGAACAGCATTTAAATAAATTATTTAAGAATGTAATTAATGGCCCCAAAGTACAGTTGAGTTTAATTAATTAGTGTCAACTACCCATGTTTATCACTCCCACCGTTTGATTATTGAATTATTTTAGTGATTAGTTTTTGTTGCCATATTATTGATCAATTATTGCTTCATTAATACTCCCATCTTTGTTTAATGTTATATGTTTAATTCTTCATTTTCTTTTCTTTTTAGACATGCCAGCTTGCTATTGTCCACATAATAACTGTCGGTTTTTTAAAATATTTTTATTTCGTATTATACGTCACTTTAGATTTAACTCTAAGTATGAATTCTTTTGTCGCGTTATTAAGTGATCAGGATTATTTTAGTCTTTTAATGAGTTTTTACAAAAATCAAAGCACGTTTATTGACATTCTTAATACTTTTGCAAAACTGAAAAAACGACAATTAATTAAAAACCGAAGAGGATAAAAACTAGCTAGCTTATCAATATTGTAGTGCTAAATATATGTAGAGAATGATCAAATTGATTGTAAATATTAAATACTCTTTTCATTGACCTTTTTGTTGTATTAATGTATGGTATTTGATGTGGCTTATTCCTTAATTAAAGTAAAAGGAATTATCATCCCACATTGATTAAATATTAACAATTCTTGTGACCTTTAATCTTCACCGTAATCAAAATTTTAAGGTACGTGATTTGTTATTGACTTAATTTTTTGTAAGTATTGAGTTAATTATCAACACACAAGGTCATCTGACTTAAGCGTTGGCGTGCAATCGCCGGGAACTCTATAACGTGTCACATTGTGTATTAAGTGGTTTTCTAGAAAAAAACAAACAAACATCGTATACTTAGATCAACGCAAAGCTCGTGACATTCGAACCTGCATTCTTAAACAATTCTCTAGTTCGAAATACATACTCATTTTAAGTGATCCCGCATCGGTATTAATATTGGACAATAGATAATTTAATCATAGTTCTTTACAAATTTATATAAAAAAGGTGAACTTAATTTTGCTTTTCGAGGGTGGTTCCAACTTCCAATCCAATTGCATGTTTTACTCAATGCACCAAATAAAGATATCTACTTTACCCACAATCACACGTAAAATATTTATTTTTTCTTCATATAATGTGGTTGAATATAGAGTGGATGATATATTTAGTATATTCAATTTAATTTAATTTATAAACAATTAACTATTTTCTTTTATAGAAAAAAAAATTCAACGATATTGTGTATTTACCTAATGAACCTATATTGTTTTCGCTATATAGGCGCATTATAAAATAAATTAAAAAAATAATAATAATTCCACTGAACCAACAATAAGAGATGTCACAATGCCAATATATATAAGTTATAACTTTAAAAAAAATAAAGATGTATACAAAAAAGCATAAATCAAGAATTTACATAAATCGAACACCAGAGATAGAACGAGATACATTTTTTTAAAAATCGATATTCGACGAATAGCTCTTCCCCATGCCGGAATTTCGGGGCGAAGCAAACTAGTGGAAATATTTGAAAACTATCCAACATTCATTCATCTAAGTTAGAGGGATAAATTAAAAAAAAAAAAGAAAAAAGAAAAATCTAAAACCCCTAAGTGAAACGTGTACACGTCAGAAGGAGAAAACAATTAAGAGAAAAACGTGAAACGCGACTTTATAATATATTATAATTTCCTAAAGACAATCGGCGCGCCGTGCTGCGGGTGCAGGAGCATGAGGACAGATGGCGCGTGCTGATAGGTCGGCGCCAGCTCGAAGGTGAACCGCTGGAGGATCATTGCGACGGCTAATCTGGCTTGCATAACGGCTAGGTTCTGGCCGATGCAGCGGCGCGCCCCCAAGCCGAAGGGCATGAAAGCCATCGGGTGTTTGGCGGCGTGAGCCACGCCCTTGGCGAACCTCGCTGGATTAAACTCGTGTACATCGTGGCACCACAGAGATGGGTCGTGATGGACGGCCAGGATTGGAATTAGTAGCTCCGTGCCACGTAGGATGTGGAGCCCACCCAACTGCATATCCGCCTTGGCCCGTCGGATTATTGCCACTGCTGGTGGGTACAGTCTCAGTGATTCGTTCAGAATCATTCCCAGCTGCATATGGGTTGGACACAAATTAATTAATTAATTAATTAAAAATAATAATAATAATTTCACAACTCTTGTTTTTTAGTGTTTTGGCATAAAAATTGCTCCAAAATAATGATTTCACTTGATCAATAATAATTCCATAATACATACCAAATATTTGATTTTGTCTTTTTTATACAACAATTAAATAATTTATTAGACATTCCAAAATTGATATTTATTTAGGAGAAATATAATATATAGTATATCATTTAATTATGTCACCTAGAAAAACTACTACCCAGAAGATAAGACCCCTTTTTTGCGCATCCAACACATGCTAAAGTAATGCTCTTTATTTTTTTTCCCCCAAAATTTTTATTTATACTTACTGGGAACATTTATCAATGCAGAATTAAATTTATTTTTTTATTAATTTAATTAAATTGAATTTAAATATATCTGAGCTGAGGGAGGGGTGGGGGGACCACCAGAAGAGAATGAAAAAATAAATAAAATAATAAATGTATACACCACACCATACCGTTTTGAGCTTAGCGAGATCATCTTTAGTAGGGGTGTCACGTGCCCCACACACCCTCAGGACCTCCTCACGTGCCTGTTCCTGCCACTGGGGATGCATGGCCAGAAGCACGGTCGTCCACGTCAGCAGATTCGAGGTTGTGTGCTTCCCGGCGAAGAATATCGTCTTGCACTCCTCCACCACGTCGTTCGCCGTGATTGCCACCGCCGCCGCCGCCGACGACGGCGATTCGCAATCGGCGCTGTCTTTGAGGCTCGCCTTAATCATGAGCTCCAATAAATCGCTCGGACATTCGTCTGACACCGCCTGACAATTTCCACCACCACCGCCACCACTACCCCAATTCCTCCTCCTCCGATCGATGAGCTTCAATAACGATGTCCGAATCTCCTTTTCCAATCCCCAAGATATTCTATTCTTTTTCGTCGGCAGAAACCTAATTTTTTCGAATTGATTAAATTAAATAATCAAATTCGAATTTAATTAATTAAATTAAAAAAAAACACAAAATTCAATTTTAATTTTAATTTTATTTACCGGTAGCCAGGGATGAAGATCTTCTGATAAGCCTCGGTGGCGTAAAGCATTTGCTGCGACTGCAATTGGAAAATTGCTTTACCATCTTCGTAATAGCTGCTTCCGAAAGTAGCTCTGGTAATCGCGTTCTCCACCAATTTCTCAAACCAATCGGAAACTTCGATTTCGACTTTGCCGGAATTCGACATTTCTTCCGACCACTTCATCACCGCTTCTTCCATTGTTTTCGCCATCGTTGGTATCATCAACTACATTGATCAATTTAAAAAATTAACAATTAAATGAATTTAACAAAAAAATGGATCTAATATTTAGTAAATAATAATTTGAATAATTATTATTATACCTTGAGATTTTCGGTGTGGAAAGTGGGTTGAATAATCTTTCTATGGTGAGCCCATTTTTGTCCTTTGAGGCTCAACAAACCATCGCCTTCAATCTTCCTAACAAGTGGGGGCGACTCGTTTTTCTCGAAATGTTCCGATTTCAATACGAATATCTCTCTGATCATTGCCGGGTCGGATATTGTCAGCCGCGGTGTTGGCCCGAACCACACTAGGAACACCGAACCTGCAATTTTTACCAACAATTTTAAAACAACATAAATTGCATGTCCTATTCACTAATTCAACTAACTAAAACAAATTAGTTTAAAAAAAACAAAGAGTGTTTTTAATTTTTAACATATTATTATTACTAAGGCAATGGATATAGTGTAGACCCTACTAAACAAAAACACACACACACAATGATCAACACAGCTCACACCAACTTTCTTGGCAGAGTAGTAATGTTGTGTGTGTGTGTATATATACATATATTTGAAAAACAAGTAACAAAATTGCAATCAAGAAAACTATTTAAAAAAAAAAAAAAAAGAAATTACCATAGATTTTCTTCCAATGATGGTAGAAGCAAAGAACCCTGGGAAGAATATTGTGTGACAAAGGCATAGGTTGAGTGGAAGCTCTCAAATTCAAGGTGGAGAGTTCCTTCAAATTACCAAGAAGAATCTGGTATTTAGGGCCTTTGATCCCTTGTTTCAAGAAGTGCTTTTCGATTTTTCTTGGCGTCTACCATAAATGAAGCACTACTTTCACCACAATTACCATCGGAATATATGTCATCAA